>NW_023607210.1:0-38070 GCF_013339725.1 Rhipicephalus microplus
CTATCTGTCTGTCTGTCTACCTGCCTACGACTTTTACCTCTCCTGGCCGTTTTGTTAATAGCATCGATACCAAATTTGGTATGGCATAACATGACTGCGTGACAGCATAATTTACTAGTCAGAACGTGATTGTAATATGTATGTCATGAATGCCATAACTGTCCTTTCATGGTCTTGCTGTTCTTGCAATGGATTTGTTCACATGACATGTTAAAAAACTGGTATGGTATGACCTGAAACATGGCGAGTAGAAGTGACAGACTCTAATGTGGAAATCAGGACATGGATGTTATGTAAGTCTTGAATCATGACTACATGCCACGCACAAGCTGTACTCGTGGTCGTCTTGTTAGTTTCACATATATCTAATTTGGTGTTACGGGATGTCAATGCATGATGATTATTATATGAGTGGTGCAAACATGAAAGTCATGAGATGAGTGTCATGTAACAACATGACTCCATGCCACACGCATGATGTGCTCACGATCGTTTTGCTAGCTTCACATATATCAAATTTGGTATTACGGGACGTGAATGAATGTCGAAAATATGTTACTGGTGTAAACATGATAATCATGAGATGCGTATCATGTAACAAGATGAATACATGCCATGCTGATGATGCGCTCGCGGTCATTTGGCTAGCTTCAGATACAAAGTTTGGTATTTCGGGATGTAAATGAATGACAAAGGCATGCGACTGGTGCAAACTTGGTAGTAATGGGATGCGTGTCATGTAAGAACATGACTACATGCCATGCTGATCATGCGCTCATAGCCGTTTCGCTAGCTCCACATATTCCAAATTTGGTACAGCGGGACGTGAACGAACGACAAAGGTATATGGAATGAAATGAAAAAAACTTTATATAATGGAAAAACGTCCATGCATTACAATCATGACATGCGTCTCATCTGCCAGGATGAGTACATGCTACGCTCATAGTGCGCTCGCAGTCGTTTCGCTAGCTTCACATATACCTAATTTGGTGTTACGTGACGTTAATGAATGAAGAAGGTATATGACTGGTGGAAACATGATAATCATGACATGCGTGTGATGCAAGAGCATGACAGTATACCACGCTCATGATGCGCTCGCGGCCGTTTTCGCTAGCCTCACATATACCAAGTTTGGTCTTGCGTGACGCATACGGATGGCAAAAGTAATTGTTACGTCGAAACAAGATAATCAAGATATGCGTGTCCAGTGAAACATGACTACTTGCTATGCTCACCCACTTGGGACTGTTTCGTCAGCTTCACATAACCGAATTTGGTATCACGTGACGTGAATAGACGGCGAAGGTAAATCGCACGTCCAAACATGATAATAATGGCAAAAAAATAAGGTAGGCATATTTTACGTCCGCCTCGTAACGTTGTGCTGACTTTAAAGTGAGCTACCAACCTTAGTCATTCGTGCCTTGCATATCATTGATTTCCACTTATCCTGGCATCTGCCATTTTTTTTCCTCTTCCTATCAAATGACCCTAAAGTGCTGCCACGCGAAGAGCTTTCTAGGCTACAGGCAATCTTCTTTCGCATGCTTCAGAGGGAAACGTACCCCAACAACTTTACCTACAGTCATCATTTTGTCATTTCAGAGCTTTCTTTGAGCTGCTACAATTGCAATGATTTTAGAGAGATGCTCAGCAGGTGGCCCTCTTTCCATGGGAAAACATCTTCCATACTCTTACAACAATTTTCATTTCATGCTCAAAAGCCAGGCCCTCTTGCAACATCTCAACACTGCCCAGTAGGCCCTCAACACGGTTGTGAGGCTCGGCGTCTTCATCCCTATAAATGGGAGCGGCTCGTGATCATCCTCCTATAAAATGCGCTGGATCCTTTCAGAACCTTAATGAAGTTTTAAAGACAATCGACTTTCTTGGGGACCATCGACACGAAAATTTGGTTTTTCTGTCTGTCTGTCTGTCTGTTTGTAATTTTGTCTGTTTGTCCACCTTGAACGATACTCTGAACGGCCCTACCTATCCGCAGCACCCACCTTAATTGCTCAAGGTTGAGCATTCATACTTCTGCGACTGTCAACTCAAAAGGAATTATTGTGCATATCTAAGTCGCCATAACAACGCGTCAATATTCTGTATGTATGTTTTTGCTAGAGATGTCATACGTAAGTAAATATAAGAAACGTAGCATTTATCACGCCACACTGACAGTGCAACGCTTACACTAAAATGCAAGTGTTTTCAACGCTTTGCTAAGACACCACGGTGGTGGCAACTACCCTTCTCCTTGTGTTGTACACCTTATCGCCTCTGAGACGAGCGCGCACACAGCGTGCTTTGTTTATCTATATAACTGCCAGATAACGCTCATGTCTTACCTGCGACGGGACTTGATGCGCTCGTTCACCTCCGCTGCACTCTCGAGGCACTCTAACGCAGTGCCTCGAACATACCATTCAGCGATTTTCTTGCTCCGAAAATCAACAAACGGTTTGTTGCCCCGCCGCGGTGGTCTAGTGGCTAAGGTACTCGGCTGCTGACCCGCAGGTCGCGGGTTCGATTCCCGGCTGCGGCGGCTGCATTTCCGATGGAGGCGGAAATGTTGTAGGCCCGTGTACTCAGATTTGGGTGCACGTTAAAGAACCCCAGGTGGTCAAAATTTCCGGAGCCCTCCACTACGGCGTCTCTCATAATCAAATGGTGGTTTTGGGACGTTAAACCCCACAAATCAATCAATCAACAAACGGTTTGTTCACTCTCGTTATACGCAAGATTATCGTCTTTCAACGATATTTGCAGTGTAACATGCAGATACGGGGCCAATTTTTTTTTAATCTATCTGTTCACAGCAGAGCTGTTATGTTGAAAGTTCGCCGTGAAAGAAATATATTATCATGGATCGACACAAACTTTTTTCGTGCTCATATTCGTCTTTTGCTTCAGTTTGGCAGCTCGTTCATTGAATTGTGCGACGTGGGACGCAATACCTCGAACATATTGAGTGCAAAAAAAAGCATAAAGTTAGAGAGAGATGTAAAGAGAAAGAAATAATTTTGGCTACAAAGCCTTCCCAGTGAGGTGAGATCCGATGGCTGTAAACGTGCGCACGCAGTTATGTAGCTTTTTTTTCATGCAATTTTTTTCAGCATGGACCAGACAGCTGGAAGCAGTTCCATACAGACAGGAAGCTCAGATAGATAGAGAGAGACGATTCAAGAGGAAGGACTTCTATGTTCACTCTGCTCGTGTAGTGACATTGTTACGAACACATAGCACCAAAGCATAGGCACTCATCTCTTGAGCTGATACGTCGAGTAAAGGCTACTTACAATTACACTCTCGAACGACATTAAAACTAAACACGTTTTCATTGTGGTAATAAATTTATCTCTACTTTCCATTTGCTCGTATATATACATCTCGTAGCTGAGTAACCATCCTAATGAGGAATTTATTCGCTCTATGTTTCTATCCGACGTGCACGCAGTGCATTGTACATAGTAGTACAGTGTACCAAGTTGGTTGGAAAAGGACGTGAGGATGAGCAGGAAAGGGGAACTAGCATAGAGAAATATAGGGTGAAAGGAAAAGGGAAAAAGAACTTGATGAACGGAACGGCAAGAAAGACGCAGAAAGATAGAAAGAAACTAAGGTGAAAACAGAGAAATCAATCGAGAAAGAATGAAATAATGGAAAAATTAATGAAAGATAGCTGTTCTCAGACATAAATATGCAGAAATACGTTCGCTGATTGCGAAAGAGGTAGAGCACCTTGCAAATGTGGAAATACTTAGCACCACCTCTCGGTGCAGGTTTGGTTAGGGCAAAGCCAGGTTCCCACGCACAGTTTTATGCATAACTACGTGCAACTAGCTTGTCCGAAACAATTAAGCTGAATATTAGGCGTGTTTGCGCATCTAGCACTACAAATTGATTGATATGTGGGGTTTAACGTCCCAAAACCACTATATGATTATGAGAGACGCCGTAGTGGAGGGCTCCGGAAATTTAGACCACCTGGGGTTCTTTAACGTGCACCCAAATCTGAGCACACGGGCCTACAACATTTCCGCCTCCATCGGAAATGCAGCCGCCGCAGCCGGGATTCGAACCCGCGCCCTGCGGGTCAGCAGCCGAGTACCTTAGCCACTAGACCACCGCGGCGGGGCGTCTAGCACTACAAAAAGAACACAAATTTCACTCCGCTAGTCAAATGCGTCACCAAACATCCCTTGCTTCACTGGCCAGAACGACAGCGAAAACAAAAACAGACGCAACAGCTCCGCGCTATACAAAGATATGAGTTAACGGAACTGTTCCATTGTCAATCGCCATGGATGTAAAAGACTTCAGCTTTACCAATATCCGTAGTTTACGCGAAACAAAACGGTGAGAGCGCTGCATGCGCGGGCTGTTCCGAACGTGTTTGCTAAGCCAATTACTCGCGTTGTTCACAGCCGGTCACAGGAGAAAGTGCAATAATGTAGGCCTTCTGTTATTGTTTTTAGTAGCCGTGACGGACAACCGTAGTAGCTTTCTTATTAAGCTCGACAGAGCCTCGGACGGTGGTGCCTGCCGTGCAATAATGATGAGTGTGATAAATATCACACACGCCACGACCACCAACAATCTGAAGCGGGCGCCACCACACAGCATTGTGCGCGTAAGAGGCTCTGAGTACGGCTTTGGTGTAGCAAATATGAACACGTACCTCATACAGGTAAATCACAAAATATTGTTCGTGCCCACAATCCGATGTTTCTAACGTTGGCCTCCGTGATCGCCGGAGTTATCACGCAGGCCTCGGATCTGGCTTTCCTTGTACGCCATGAAAAATGAACGTGCATGCATCCCCATTTGCGGTATATACAAACAGAAGCCAACGGTTCACATATCATTCTAGGATGCGTAATAAATTGTGTAACGGTCAGGAAGCGATGGATGAATTGAGAATGCAACTGCGCAGGCGGAAATGGCCACCAAGCTATTCGTGCAGGATAAAGCGCGCTTCGTACGACAAATCGTAAGAGAGATTGCTCGTATACAGTATATCGCTTTGTCACCCTGTGTATGAAAAATACTTAACGCCTTTAGCTGTTACAGAACGCACGTTCGAGTACTTGCCTGGAACTAGATGTCATGCAATGCTCGCTTGCACCTAAATTGCGAGTTACATTACAGCCACCGTGGTGTTTTCCAGGGTAGCGTGCTTAGCCCTGTGCTATTCAACCTGATACTAATAGCTCTCAATGAGCATCTGCCAAGTACTGTCAAATTGTCAATGCACGCGAGCGACATCTGCATTTGGACGTCTGAAGTAACACGTCTACATCTGCGTGTGCGAATTCAGAGAGCTGCCACTCAAGCTGATATTTACTTCCGTAAACGAGGTCTAGAAATTTCCTCTGAGAAATGTGCTTTTGTGGAATTTACGCGCTAACCAATGCAGAACAACAGCGTTCTCATAAACAGCGAAAGGATACTTTACCTCCGATCATACAAGTTCCTAGGTCTTATAATTGACGGAGGCCTCTCATGGAGCCCCCATGTATCATGCGTAAAAAGGCGGCTGACAGACATCTGCCATTTTTTCAAAATCTTCACTGGAAAGAACTAAGCAATGTCCACAGCCGCTATGTTGCAAATATACAGGGAATATACCAAGGAAGGTCACAATAATTAAACTAAAGATATTTCACGCAACAACATCAACGGCAGCAGAATTGGCAGCCCTTCGTACTACGTTGCGATTTGTCAATGATCAACTCACACGCAAGAGGACAATTTTCTGCGACTCGAAGAAGGCACTGCAATCTATACTATCAGTCTTATGCCATGCACCACACGAAAATCTGGTACTAGAGATAGCAGAGGTTATACACCACCTGACTGAGAAACGGCACCAACTTACATTTCAGAGGTTACTCCTTCACTTCGAAATAATCTGCAGTAAACGGGCTGATCAAGCTGCCCGCTCAGCCTATGCAGAAGACCATGAACTGCAACTACCACTTTCTTGGATATACGCTGCACGAAAGCTCCACTGGCTTGCTCACCAGCAAACCACACCACATCACAATAAAATCGGCCGCTCTTCAAGCATGCCCGTCTGTACTCGCCTGACCCTACGTTAAGTCTTCAAGCCCCGTCGAGGCTTTGCCTAGCACACCAGACCCTTTTGTGTTGGCTGTGGTTGGGCGTTGCGTTTACCAACGCCTACGCTTTCCGCATTAAGATGGCCGACACGCCAGCCTGGGCCAACTGTGGCAAAGAAGAAAACGATCCAACATATCCTTTGTGACTGCCTAGAGTAAAGCTGACAATGAGAAAGTCATCGCAAGGAAGTCAGCAAATTAGATAATCAACCTCTGTCGAACCAAATTATTTTAAAATATCACAAAAGGCAGCTTCACAGAAGAAGGCCCCGAAAGCGCTACTGCACTTTTTCCGATGGACCGGACTTTTTTAACGGTTGTAGCATCCTTCCTGTGTGTGTTTCAGTTTTCTCATGAGTGTACGTGCTTTTTTTCTTTTTATCTACCTCCTCTTTCTCACCCTATTCCCCCCCCCCACGCCGCGTAGTAAACCGGATGCCAATATCTGGTTAATCTCCCGGCCTTCCTTTTTTTCCTATTTCTACGAGAGACCTGCCTACAAGCCGCCGTGGATACCATCAAACGGTATCTCAGAAACGGCCGTCTCTGATGTGAACCCGAGAAATCCGAGCACCTCGTCCTCAAAGCGAGAACAAGAGGAAGACCCCCTCTATACGACGACCCCGACCCTAGCGTAGCACTGAAGGGGACATTAATTCCGAAAGTCGGGACTCTGCGAGTGCTTGGAGTTCACATATACAAGGATGGATCGGGAGCTGCCACCATACTGAGACTCCAACGGACACCATCACAACTCACGCACCTCGTCAAGAGGATCACGAATCAATGAAACGGACTCAAAGACACGCTACGTATAACGCAAGCTCTGTTCACCAGCCGCATTACGTACGGCACGCAGTGGCTGAATTTGCAAACAGCTGACACTGAAAAACTTATATCATCGTAAGAAAGGCCACTAAAGTAGCCCTGGGATTCTCCCAATAGCCTCTACCACACGTCTCCTAAAGATGATCGTCCACAACACGTGGCAAGAGCTCACCGAAGCACATAAGAACAGTCAGCTGGAGAGGCCTTTGCCACTGCCCACGAGCACGTCAGCTGGGCTGCTCCCTGCCTACAGGACATCCGACCCGTCGTTGAAGAGACGGAAGTCGTTCAAAACACCTACTCGTCGTTACTCCAGCATTATGGGCTGGAGCGACGAGTATACCCTCCACCACACCAAAAACTGACAAAAAAAGGAAGCGTGATATTGCGACGCCTGCAAAACAGCACATACTCACATGGGGCCCTAATGCACCGTCTCTACCCAACGAGATATAGCTATATGTACCCGCTCTGCAGCGTACTGGACACGCTGACACACATGCTCCTTGCATGCCAGTGTATTGCCAGATGTAATCTGCAACAACACACGAATGACAATGAAGCAGAACGGACGAACGTGGGAGGCGAAGCTCGCCCTCGAGGACCTAGAAGATCAACAACAACTCGCCGCCAGGGCCAAGAGGGCAGTAGAAGCCAGAGGGTTCTTGGACTAAGGAGCCCTGCCACCGCAGGGTGACAGCGGGCATTGCTCGGGGCACTGTTTCAAAAATAAACGTTTACCTCCTCCTCCCCTCTCTTCTTATTTTTCTGTGATGATGAGTCATGACAACCGCGCAGTACATTTTCTTCCGACAGCGGCTGGCCATCTAACTTGTTCAGTGTATTAGAAAGGTATTGTCTTTCTGGGTTATATTCCGGGCCGTAGCACAGGGCGTGTCGAATCGGCTCTTCATCTCCGCAGTGTGCACAAGCAGCGGTGTCAGCCATCCCTATGCGGAACGCGTACGCCCGGGCAAATGCGACGCCCAATCATAGTCTGCACAAAGCAGTAGCGTCACCTCGTCAAAGTTTTGTTGGAAGCCGTAAGCTGAACGTAAAATCAAGGGATCATAATCTTGCATGCGTAGAAAGAGGCTCATACGAAAGTGACATCAAATGTAGGTCATTTGTCATAGGGGTTGTCTACTGACTGCCTTCTGGTTCTCTGACTTTCTTCGAATTGTTTGATTCACTACCACATCAGTTCGCCTCGTCCCTAACACCAGTCGTTATTTTTGGTTACATTATTAATACCCTTCTTCAAACCAGTCTAACAGTTGTGCAGTTTTCTAGTATTATAGGCTCAAGTGAATTCACTAATGTTAAGGATTTACCCACTTCTATTGCACCATCTGGTGAATCCTTAATTTATAAGTGTTTAACTACGTCACATGGCACTTTTACTAGAACTGGTGTTACCAGGTGTCACCTCAATGATTATTTGCCTTCGTATTGTACGATGCCCAAACCATCGGTTCATTCCCTTGGGCAGTCTACAACTGCAACACTTTCGCGGGTCATAACCACCGACAGAATGTAAACGTTTCATGCGTTATTGTCAGCAGTTATTTAGACAAGGCTAATAAAAGGCCAAAATGAACCAAATGCGTTATATGGCGCATTTTTAGACAAAATAGGTGAATTAGATTATTAATCTTCCCCCGTTAGTGCAAAAGAAGCTAGAAAACCTTGGATAAATTACCTACTTTAAAACGCATATTGGAACGCAACAGGCATTTTAAAGGGTTTTTATTATCGAGAGAAATAGAAGTCCTTGAATAATCGAAGCTTTTTAAAAAAAATAGGAACCAATGTAAAAAAAGATCAATACATCCAGACTACGCAAAACATTTGCTGAAGTACGTTTAGATTATTGTGAAACATGTTCTACTCTAAAAGACATTTTAAAAATATTCGCATACTACTTTACTTACTCAGATTGTCTCACGTAACCATATTTATTATACTGGAAAGGATCTCACCAATCAACTTGCTTCAGTCTTCCTCACATCATGGGTCGTTTATTTCAGAGAGAAGTTCAAATTGGGCTGACGTATATTTAAAACTTGCGTGCATAGCAACTTGTTTGTAGATCAAAGTTTGCCAGGTGAAATCCTAACGATTATGCTTAGCTGTAAAACACAACTGTTCCGCAGGCTATGATGGCATCAGGGTACCGTCTATAAAAGCTGTCTCCGATAGCAATAGTGTAGTATTATCTGATATAGAAAATATTATTTTGCCTACTGGAGTATTTGCTGATGAAATGATAATCACTATAATTGCTTTATGGTATTAAGAAGGATCAGTGGACAATTTTATCAACTACCGGCCTGTATCTCTACTGCCGTGTTTCCCAAAATAGCAGAGAATGTCAGCCATTCAAGATTCGTAAAATATTTACACAAGCATTACCTACTATCGCCTCATCACTAAGGCTTCCAAAAAAGTAAATCAACTGAAAGTGCGCTACTTCGTATCAAGCAAAAATTACCATCCAATGAGGAAAATCACTTAGATACGTTAGGCGCCTTTTTAGACATTTAAAGACATTTGATTTTGTCGAACCCGATATTCCCTTTACTGAGTTCTACAGGAATCGAATACGTGGTAATTCTGACAACAATCCAAAGTTACTTGTAAATCGAGCACAGTTTGTTGGTATTCATGGCACAAAACCTCATTTGCAATATATTAAATACGGTGTCCCCCGGAGCCAATTGGAGGCCCCCCAGTGTATGTATTTGCATTAGTGATATAGTTTTCACTCCATTCAGCCTAAATGTAGTTCTTTATGCAGATAATGCGAACGTGTTCATTTTTTTTTACCTACATGGCTACACTCGTACCATTAGTAAACGCCTGTTTACATAACCCATCAGATTTGATATATATTATTCGTCTGCAATCAATTGTTTGTAAAACAAAGTTGTTGGTATATCAAGCCATTAACAAACCGGTGACATAAGAAGATACCAATACACATAGATATGAACAGATTGAGCACGTAGCACATTACAATTTTTGGAGCATACAGTTTCAGAAAATCCTTCCGTGTAATAAGTATGTAGAGTTTATAACAAACACTATATCACAAAGAATAGTTGGAGTAAATAAATATTGTCTTATTGTCTACATATCTTAAACGACAGCTTTCCTTTCACTTCATACATTCTCGAATTAGTTACCGCATTCTTTTTTTAGGCAGTTACATCCCAAAACAATTCCAGCCTGTTTCTCGTTATGCAAAAAAAAAGCCTTCCGCTTTGTTCATTGCTGATATCGTGAATACTGAACCTCCTATTTTTTGTAAATTGTATTCCCCGTATTCATACATACGAATCTTCGGGAACATTTATTCTTGATAAACAGCCGATTCTGAAAATTATACCTACCTACAGCAATAATTTTGCTATGTATTCCTTCAGAAATTTTGCATTATACATGTCACACAAACCAGGAACTTTTGTCCTATAAGGTTATTCAATTGCTAAATTCCAAACCCTATAAGTACTCAGCAATATTTGCCGCCGGTGTTCGCAACTACATAGCGCGAAATTAGAAAAAAACTTGCACAGAGGACCTAGTGGGGCTCGAACCTGGGCACGCTTGGTGCCAGCCCAGTATTCTACAACTGAGCTACGCCGGTGTTTCTGACTAGTCGGAAAACTTGCCTTAGGCAGGTTTGAGTCGAGAAAGCAATCGCGGTAATACGACGTGTAAAGCGTTTTCAAGCAGCGAAAGAAGCAGTCGTCGCACAATGCGAATAGCGCAACGAGTGGGCCGTTCAATGCTCCAACCAATTACAAAAGTTTGTTCTTGTTCTTTTATTAACTGTGCCACATACCCACCTCAGCCATAATTCCTCGTCGTCGTCAGCCACTGCATAAACAATTGGCACAAAATGTTTTGTAAGTGTTTAGCGGATGCCACTGCCACGCTTTTTAAAAGAATGACAAAAAATAGCATAGCAAATGCTGGGCTACTACCTAAAAAATTATTATTAATGCCCTAGTGGGTATCAAGCAAGTATGTTTGCACTAGTTACCCAATGGGTGTTTTGAAAGGGCTCTGAAAGGCCGCTCGTCTAGCTTTCGCTGTGACTGTATTGCGCCTTCTACGCAGGCCTGGCGTTTTTATTGGAGTGTGACGTTCGCAAAGTGTCATAATCGCAGATTTTTAGAACGTCTCTCTATTCAGAAGTTTAATAATTTTTCTATCATATATTTCCTTATTGACTGTAATTATTGTCATTTGGCACCATCACCGACATTGAATTATTAACCTAATTATGCAATTGTTTCTGTAATATTTATGTTGTGTTTGTAATGAGTTATATTCCCAATTGTGTGTTATGCACTCTGATCTTTGCCTGAATGTCATTTCTATTATTCATTTGATGTACTAATATGGCGTAGTATGTACCCAACACATGTGAATAGCTGTGCAGTGAATGCTTGTTTGGTGCTGCAGGCCTAGTAAGGTGACGTTTCTTGTAATGTCAACGTTAGTCACCAGCACCAGGATAATCTTGTAGTGTTGCACAAATGAATAAAAATAGCCTGTCACACTCTGTCTTCACAACAGGCTGGCGCAAACTAAGGGAGAAATTTTATGGCAGAAATTTTTAAACAAATAACACTCTTACTTGGACAAACATTTTTACTGGACGACAAAGAACTAAGACGCAGATAATTTCTTTACACAACAGAGGCAGAATACTAACATTCACTCTAGTAAGCAAACAAGTTACCTTGCCAATGGTTTCATCATATAGTAGAGATCATTGCAAAAAAAAAAGTCACAGTACATCCACATAATAAATTACGATGAGTAAGGCGAAGCGTTCATCAGTCCATCATTTGACTACTGCAAAAAGCAGCTCTCACTGCCCTGATGTAACCCACCACCTACAGCAGAGCAGTGTAGCGTTCGTGACAGTATGCTAGATTATGATAAAGTCAGTGCTAAGTATATTTAGTGCTAATAGGATCGATGATAAACAGTATAAAACTAACGTGACACTTGAACAGTTGTCTTTCTGGCTTTTTCCGCCACTTTAAGCATTTTAAAGTCAATAATAATATAAGGGCCAGAATAGGAAATAGATTCCACCACTATAGACGATGGATGGATGCATGAATATGGCTGTACCCTTCATATCGGGTGGTGGCTAGTGCCACCAAGCCATAAAGCCTAATTAACCAAAAACTAGATTTATTTTTTTCCTTAAATAGTGAGGTTGAGGATTCATACTTTGCAGAAAAGGGTTCGATTTACACTCGTGCCTTGATTTTAGCCACCAATCAGATAACCTCCTTCTAGTTATTTCCACCCGCTTAAAGACTATTTTGCTCTCACTGTCCTTAAACGCCAGTGCCTTGAAAAACTCTGCGCCATCAACCTGAACTACAGGGTGAAGCCCTTTACAGAACATTATCAAGTGTTTGGCAGTTTCTTCTTCCTCTCCACACGCACTGCATACCGTGTCTACCCCTTCGTATTGGACCGATATGTCTTTGTTCGCAATACTTCTGTCGTGGCCTCAAACAGTAGAAAACTACCCTGAGTATTATCATAGATCCTTTTCTTGGATATTTCCTGCTTAAAAGTTCGATAGATCTCTAGTGCGGACTTCTTAATCATGCCAATTCTCCACATATCGCTCTCAGCTTCCTTCACCTTCTTCTTAACCGATAATTCGTTTTGCTTTGGCGCCCTGCTGTTTTCCAAGTATTTACCAGTCAAGTTTCTGGTTCGCTTCCTCCATTTCGTGTCGACATGCTTCATGTACAAGTAGCTGAATACCTTTCTAGCCCAACGCTCCTCCCCCATTTCTCTCAATCCCTACTCAAATTTTGTCTTGCAGCTAGCTTCCCTGCCCTCAAATGATGTCCATCCCGCATCACCTTGTACTCCCTGATTTGGTGTATTACCGTGAGCTCCTAAAGCAAGCCTAACTATTCCACGTTGCTTAATTTCTAATCTTACTTGAACTTCTGATCTCATGCACAAGACCGCATTGCCGAACGTCAGACCAGGACCCTTTTTGAAAAAGGGCGCCCCTAGCGCCGTGGACGCGAACAACAGTCTTCCGCCATTGTGAGGGCACCGCAGCGGACAACGCACGCTGCGTGTCCCAGCGACGCTGATGCGCGTTTCTTGCAGCGCACAAAGACACCTCTTGCGTTCCTGCAGAACGCGAACCACATCGGGAGGGCACGCCAATGAGAGTCTTGTAGGCCTGATGCATGCATTGCCAGTCATAAGAAGCCAAACTGCTCGTCCAACCCGTTGAAAGGTACAAATGATTGCTCATTGTGCCATGGACGCAACACAAAAAGCCTATGGGAGAGTACAAGGAGCTCGTTCAAGCTAGAAAATGGTGCGATTGCAGCGGATGATACGGAGAACTAGCCGCCAACACGAACATCGCAGACCTCACGCATTTGCGGCTCGCTTTTCATACCCTCATGATGGCGCTAGCTATGCCACGCCCCTTGCGAAGCGAAACTGACGAAAAGCTCACCGTCAGAGTGCGTATTCACGAAAGGGGTCTACTTCGCCAGCAACGATAAACCAATATTTCAAGACATGGAACTGGTCAATTAGATTGCATATTGCTATGCGCATAACAGCGTTTTCACTCCTAGAAAAATTGGTCTAGGATGCAACGCGAGAGACTTGGGGATGCACACCTGCGAGGTATATTGCAAAGTTAAGCCATATATACTGCATGTTTCGTGGGTTATTTTTCAAAAGATTCTTCCCGGTCTGTCCACAGGGAAAGAGACAGTAACAAGAAAACGAGCGGTCCTGGGAAAATGATATCGCAATTTAAATCTTTTTTTGATATGTCTAACTGCAAAGAAGTGACATCAAATACATTGACAAGCCATCATAAAGAGCTTTGTCACGTCTATCTAAACTAATATTTAGTTTTTATGTTTGAAACCGACTAAACAAGTTCTGAAGTTTTCACTCTGTCTCCCTTTTTCACGCTGATTCTTTAAATGTGTGTCTACTTCTGAGCTGTGATGTAGGCCAGGAGGATCTAATAATTACTCAAAATTTTTGTGCTACATTGACGAGGAAAAGTTTCATGGTGTTCTTCTGCATTGGTTTCCCGCCACAGAAAGTGAAGGCCTTACGTGTTGGTTAAGATTGTTTTCGTATTAACGCCTCACTTCTATCGTCAGCGGTATTTTCGGAAAACGAACAAAAATATTTAAGGATAGTGTTGGTGCGTGACTCCCTCATTCACGAAGGCAATGTCATCTACTGTTTGTTACCGTCTTATCGGGCTGATAAAAAAATCCAGAATCTTTACGAGTTTTTCTGGAGTTCTTCCTGCACGAACAAGTGACGACAAATCACTACTAGAGGGTTGAGCTTGGTCGTCAGTTGGGTAAAACTATTGTTTGCTTATATATATATGAAGTATTTCTGTGACAGACTTTGCCAACAAAGCTCATTGAAAAGGCCCAAAATAAGCAGGCTCGAGCTGCTGCAGACGATAACCTAATTGCCTCTATAATGAGGTTTAGAAACGGTTAACATCTGAACTTGAACAACCTGCCAATGCAAGTAAGCTGTTAATCTCAAATTACTTAACTATGCATTACACTCGATTGAAGAAACCCTTTTATTCGCGTTTTACTTCCAGTCAGAGCCACCATTATGCTATGCCAACTGCTCGCCAGCTTCAGCCAATTCTATGGTACTATATCGTTTCAGTTCAATTAGCCGACGGTCCATTTTAGCGCCTGCTGATTGAATGCAGCCAGCAATCAGCGTAGACTACAATGAGCATCCGTCCGTCACCTCTCAAATTTTGTTCGATCAACGAGCGCTGAAAATGAGTTTACTCTTAGCGGATCCTTTCACAATACCCCTTAATATAGGCAAAACCACGTTGCACCTCACCACACTTCACTGACTTGTTCACTGAATCTAAGCTAACAAAACGTTTCGAACACTTTGCCGCCTGAGCTTATTTGGAATGCGACAGAGTCAGGGAGTGTTGAAAAGCTAGTAGAAAAGAGCGAAGTGCGTAATCGTTTCTTAGAAAAGTCAATCTGTCACTAGACTAATAGTTGCGTAAAGCTACTACTTGAGCCAATTCATTTTCTTTCAACGTGATACTGCGTTTAGTGAAAATACATGAAAGTTTGCCCTAAGAGTTCCCGAAAGCCAGCCGGCTCCCAGGCGAATAACATATATAAAGCAAAAACAACACGCTTCATCTAGCTACCTTAGCAGATGCAGTTGAGAAAACTAAGCCATCAAAATATGGTTAAAAGGGACAATTAGCTTTCATACTACAAAGAAGACAATCAACATCTTTAAAACTTTTCAAAATACAAATAGATGTCACCTACCTTCTCACTTCAATATTCTATGTATGTAATATTGCGATCACACATATTATATTCATAGCAGTGGGCAACAATTGCAACAAAATTGTTAATATTTCTGTCATTAGCGCATATTTTTGTGAACATTGCCTCAAACAGCGTTTGTCTTTCGAATGTGCATAAGTAAATACTCGTCACGCCACTATCACCACTGTAGGTTTTGCAGTACTCTAAATATATTCATGTACGCAATTTCGGAGCCCTTTTTTAACTCTCCTTTTCTCATTTGCTAAGACAAGAACGAACTATTGGCAGAAATTATACGGAAGCTGTTGCCTTATATGCGGTGCTTCCTATTTACAAAGATTTAAATTTGGAGCTGTGAATTTACAATCTAGTTGAATGAAAAAAATTGGCTGATGCCACGTACAGTAGCAATTGATGATATTCGAAGCAAGAATGAGGAAGGTTTATATGTTAGTTTAAAATCGGCACGACGTTACGAGGCGAAGGTAAATTATGCCGTACATGACTTCCATGTCCTGATTATGTTTGGACGTGTCATTTACCTTTGTCATCTATTCAGGTCATACGAAATTATATTATACCAAATTGGGTATATGTTGAGCTAGCAAAACAGGCGCGTGCGTGCCATGATGATAGCACGTAGTCAATTTTTACATGACACGCATGCCATGAATATAATGTTTGAACGTCTCATTGTCATTTGTCGTCCATTCACGTGACCTAATGGCAAATTTGATTTATGTGTAAATAATGAAACAGCCGCGAGCGCATCATGAGCGTAGTATGTTGTCATGTTCTTAAAAGAAACGCATCTCATGATTATCACGTTTGCACAAGTCACATAACTTCGTTGTCCATTCACGTTCCCTAATATAAGATTTGGTATATATGAAGTAGCGAAATGGCGGCGAGCGAATCATGAAGGGCCCAATATACTTTATATATTCGAAATGTCCACGGCCTATAGGTGGCGCTCCGTGTAATCCAAGATGGCTGCGAAGGGCTGATCAACCCGTGAACTCGCATAGCAAAAGATAGGACACACGAACGTACTGCCCATGCCACACTGAGCGGATGAACTCTTGATCGTCAAATGAATGTATTCCGGACCGAAGTATTTTCCCAAGCTATAGCAACTGCTGAATGTTCGCTACTTCATTTCTTGCCACAGTGCGAAGGGTGGTGGTGTCAGCTGATCGTTCCTGTATCGATGCAGCGTTGCGTAATCCTGTGTGCGCTACAGAAAACTGCATGACCTAGAATTCACGTATGAACTGAACGGCACTCCGACATAATTTGTTCCGAGCCTGCCTGGCAAATTCGCCGCAGTAGTAGGCCATTAGCAAGTAGCCCGCCGTCGCGGCTGCGCAGGACCAAATGTTTACCGTAGCGATGATTTGCAAACGTATTAAGGAGTCGTCAATACTTGCGCTGTGAGCAACATGCAGTTGCTTCTTCAACAAAACACAAACATTTAACTTCCCATTAAGTAGCGCTTCTGTCACAGCCATGATCAGACTTCAACAGTGCGTGATTCGCTGCACTCGGATGTTGCAGGTTCCAACAGCGCTATCGAAACAAGGATATTGAAACAAATAGACGCGTACGCTTTTTGTATAACTTGTGAAAATTTCTCGAACAACCACATTGTACGGACGGCACCGGTGAACTGGAAGAGAAGTTAGTGTGAACTGTATACTCGTAACTGCATATTACATTGCTCTAACCATTTTGCTTCGCTGGTCGAGCTCGAGGGCATTGGCGGCATGTGGCGTTTTGTAATATTCACTGTGAATTGGCTACATGCAAAAGAAAAGGTATGTTTTTTATTTATAGCTCACTGAAGGTTATTATAAAATAAATACAATCAAAGTGACTTACAAGCGTAAAAAAACATTAACGCACGACGAAACGGGAAGTGCAACTTGCTGCTCGTGAGCTAGCAGCTGGTCGTTCATCGTCTCTGTCTTTCTCAGGTCGTTGACAACCTACGTCCAGTGAAAAATTCTCGACTTTAAGACGGTTTCTTCGAACATCACTGCTGAAAGTAATTTCAGAAATTCTCTCGGCGGAACGACATCGATTGCACCAAGAACGCGTTTGCACCAAAACCCAAACACGGCAAACGGGAGTACGCAGTACATTTCGCTTCAACACCAGCCCAAAAAGGAATCGCTTGCAGCGTGACACCATCTATCAACGAACGTAAAAACAAGCGGCACTACTAGGCTGAGGTTTGGAAGCGCAAATAGATAGCCTGCGCTACTTTCCGCTTGCAATCAGTGTTATGGGATTCATGCACAACAAAAGCACTGACGAGTGCTATACGCACGTAACACAAGGTATGTTTCAACTCCAAAGGTCAGACAATACCAATTAACTATCCGAAGTGGCTGCGGAAAATCTCGCGAAGGTGATATGAGTATTCTGCAGGCTATATTCGAAAGCGGGAGTTGCCACGTATCTTCACACAAACTTCGCCTCTCGCACAAACGACTCCGATTTATTGTGTCACGAACGGTCCGATATATTCACGAATGCACGCAATATACAATGACGTTTGTTTTCGTTTCTTGCTAATGCCTTAACACTGAGGCTAGCACCGCCGAACAAGGGAGCGTCTGCCTACTGATCATGCTTGAGAGGACGCTCCTGAATTCCGCTAGGCAGCACGACAGTCTATGAACATTGCAAATGGTCTGACGCCAGGCTTGACCGGTGCGACTAGCGTGAATCGGCGCGGCTCGGCGGCCACCGGCGCGAAATGCGACATGATGCATTTCGAGCCGACGACGTTACCCATACAGCACAGCACCTCTCTTACTTCGCAACAAAAGGGTGCTGGGTGCGCTCAAACGTGCTTCGGCAAAGCAGCGCAGCGCAGTGGTTGCCGGTGAGTATTCGAAATGTTCATACGCTGACGCGCCATCCAGCGGAATTCAGGAGCGTCCTCTCATGAATGATTAGTAGGCAGATGCTCCAAATGCTGCCTTGTTCGGCAGTGCTATCCGCAGTGTAAACGCGTGAGCAAGAAACGAACACAAATCACTTCGTATGTTTCGTGCATCAGTAACTATACCGGACCGACCGTGACACGACTAATCTGATTCGTTCTTGCGAGACATCAAGTTTTCGTTGAAATACGTGGCAACTCGCGCTTTCGCCCGCCAAGTACACATATCAGATTCACGAGATTTTCTGCAGCCACTTTGGACAGTGAAGTGTTAACGGCCGACCATTTCAGTTAAAACTCGCCTTTTTTGCGTGCGCATCGCAATCACAGTGCTTTTGTAGTGCATAAATCTCATAATATTCATTGTACGTAGAAAAAAGCGCAGGCTCGCGATTTGCGCTTCCAAACCTTGGCCTACGCTACACCACTTGTTTTTTTTTTACGTTAGTTAATAGATGGTAGCACACTGCAAGCAATTCCTTTCTTGCCGCGTCCTCGCGCTCAGAGGGCGAACAAAAATAGCTCATATGAATACCCGGCCACTGTGGAGTTTGAAGCAATGAGCCCACCCATGCCTCGGCCCGAAAATTACTCTTCTGGACCTCCAACCCCGGCATATCGCCCCTACTCTCGGCAACGCGTATGCACCCGCTCCTAACATACACAGATATTCTAGAACATCAAAGACTCGAAAGACGAAAACTTTCACCCCCGGGGCCAAAGCTCAGTAAATAATCTCAGGTAGCGTGGCGTCGCCTGCACACTTTGTCTTACCCCAATCAATACATACTGTCCAAGACAGATCCGTATACATACGCACCACAGTGCAGGTTCTGCGTCAATAAAACAGCCACCCTGTATCACATGGTATGCGAATGCCCACACAATCTACCTCTACAAACCAGAGCACAGCACACCACTGTAGGGTGGGAGGGAGCTCTGTCCAGCTCGGATTCGAAAACCCAGAGGCTCTCGTGAGACCAGCGAGGACAGCGACGCGTGCCAATGGGATCCTGGACAAAGGATCCCACTCACCGACATTCCTTCCTCGGTCGCAAATAAACGTTTTATTCTCTTTCTTCTTGCCGAGTATCGGAGTGAAATTATCTCCGCACCCGCAAATAAACGTGGTGAGTGACGCCGAGTGGGTGTTGTGCATGGGTGCATGACGCCGTGTGTGGATGTTGTTGGTGCTATCGAAGTCGTTTAGCGGAGAGAATTCCTCAGATGACTCTAAGCAGAGATGTTCAAAGAAAGCGTCTTCGCGTCGAGAATGTTTGACTGGTCGTAGATGGTTGTCAACGTGCTCAGAGTGACAGCGACGATAAACGATCAGCTGCTAGCTCACGAGCAAAGCGTTGCACTTCACGTCCCGTCATGCGTGAGTGCTTTTTCACGCTTGTAAGTCACTTAGATTGTATTTATTGTATAATATCCTTGAGCTAGCTCAAAATAAAAGCATACTTTTTGGTGCATTGAGTGTATCCCATTTACAGTGGATATTACAAAACGCCACATGCCGCCAACACGCTGGAGCTCGACCAGCGAAGTGAAATGGTTCAAGCAATGAAATGAGCAGTTACGGCTACAGACCACGCTAACTTCTCCTGCACTTCGCTGGTGCCGGCTGAAGAACGTGGTTGTTCGACGAGTTTTCGCAATTTAGATGTTGCGAAAAGCGTACGCGTGTATTCATTTCGATATCTTTGTTTCGATCACGCTAACGAAACCTGCAACATCTAAGTTCAGGGAACCGAGCACTGTTAGAGTCTTATCATGCCTGTGACAGAAGTGATTTTATTCTGTTGAAGAAGCAGCTACATGATGCTTACGGCGCAAGTAACGACGGCGTAATAGTTTTGCAAATCATCACTACGTTAAACATTCGTTCCTGTGCATCCGCGACGGCTCGCTGTTTGCTAGTGACCTACTACTACTGCGGCAAATCCACTAGACAGGCTCGGCACAAATGATTTTGGAGTGCCGTTCAATTTATTCGTGAATTCCCGTTCGCGCAGTTTTCTGCAGCACGCACAGGATCAGGCAAAGCATCGTTAATACACGATCGATCAGCTGACACCACCACCCTTTCCTCTGCGGCGAGAATTGAGGTAGCGAACATTCAGCAGTTCCTATCATTTGGGAAAGTACTCTGGTTTGATATACAATCATTTGACGATCAAGAGTTCATCTGTTGAAAGCGGCACGGGGAGTGCGTCTGCGCGTCCAATCTTATCTTGTATGAGCTCAAGAGACGATCATCCTTCTGCAGCAATCTTCGATTGCACGACACGCCACCTAAACGCAATGCTCATATACTGTCGCGCCACCTAGCGGAATTTAGCAGCGTTCTCTCAAGGATCATCAGTATGCAGACGCTCCCAAAGCTCCCTTGTTCGGAGGTGCTAGCCGCAGTGTTAACGCAATAGCAAGAAACGAACACAAACCATCTTGTATGTTTCATTCATCACTGACCACATAGGTCCGCTTATGACACGATAAACCTGAGTTGTTCTTGCGAGACGCGAAGTTTTCGTGAAAACACGTACCAACTTACGCTTTCGATTAAAGCTCGTTGGCTAAACATATACGTGTCGCGAGATTTTGCGTTAAATGTTATGGTCTGACCACTCGAGTTACAACTCTCCTTGTTTTTTGTGCGTATGGTACTCGTCTTAATGGGAAGTAATTGCTTGTATTACGTTGAAGAAGCAGCTGCATGATGCTCACAGCGTAAGTAAATGAAGTTGGCGTAAGATGTTTGCAAACCATTGCTACGTTAAACATTCGGTTCTGTGCAGCCGCGAAGGCGCGCTACTCGCTAGTGGCCTACTACTGCGGAAACTCCGCTAGACGGACTCGGCACAAATGATCTCGGAGTGCTGTTTAGTTCATACGTGACTTCTAGGTCATGCAGTTTTCTGCAGCAGCCACAGGATTACACAAAGCACCATTGATACACGTTGAACAGCTTGCACCCCCCCCCCCCTTTGCACTGTGGCAAGAAATGAGATAGTGAACATTGAGCAGTTTCTATCGGTTGGGAAAGTACTTTGGTTCGATATACATTCATTCGACGATGAAGAGCAACCGTCCCTCGTCCAGATACCTGTTCGTTACTCCAGGCTACCCACACCCCTCGAGATATCTTAGAACACCAGCGTCGACAATACCCACCGCCCTTTTTCCCGGCTGATTGTAAAAGAAGCGCATGAGTGGCGCTGCCTGCAGACAAATACATATCCGCACCTGCTATAAATCATGCGATGCACCGAACCGCATACGCGGGTTCTTGCCCGTGGTGTGGAGGACAGCCAGCACTTGCTCACATTACATAAAAATGTAAGTTAAGGCCAGGTAAATTTAATACGCCTTAGATTTCGGCGAAAAAAATTCATGATGGAGCATTGGGACTTTTTGCTCGCCAGCGAGGAAAAGGAGAACCAAATGGCACTCCTGCACCAGGCGCGCCGGGCTGCTAAGGCCAGTGGAGCCCTGGACTAGGGGACCCACCTGCTGCTAAACCTAACTTCATTTTTCCTTGTTATAATTGCTTTTTGATCCATCCGTGCGGTGAACGCGGCACGGGCAGTACGTCCATGCGTTTTATCTTGTCTTATGCAATTCACGGGCTGATCATCGTTCCGCAGCCATCTTGAATTGCATGGCACGCCACCTATAGGCCACAGGCATTGCGAACATTGCAGGCAGATCAGCGCCTGGTGTGGAATCACCGGCGTGACGCTACCTTACGTACGCCGGCGCGAACGCGCGCTGGCTCACGTCGAAGTGCAGGTGCCTTGAGTGTGGCATGTAGTCATGTTCTTACTTGACACGCATCTCATGACAGTCATGTTTGCACCAGTCACATACCTTCGCCATTTATTGACGTGATGAAATTCCGAATTTGGCATATATATATAAAGCTAGCGAAACGGCCTCGAGCACGTCATGAGTGTGGCATGTAGTTATGTTGTTACATGACACGCATGTCATGATTATCATGTTTGGATGTGTCTGCTAGCTATGTCGCTGTTCGCATCACGTAATACCAAGTTTGATAGATGGGAAGCTAACGAAACGGCAGCGAGCACATCATCAGTGTGGCATGAAGTCATGTTGTTGCGTGACACGCATGTCACGATTTTATGGTATGGTATGACACGCATGTCATAACATACCAGTTTTGCGACATGTCATGTGAACGAAATCATCGCAAGAGCATCAAGACCATGAAGTGTGAATCATGACTTCATGACACGCATGTTATGATTTTCATGTTATGACTAGTCGCCTATGCTCGCCATACACTCATGTTATGCCATACAATTTTTGGTATTGATACCGTTATCGATATGGCCTGGAGAGCTAAAAGTCGTAGGTGGCTATATAGATAGATAGATAGATAGATAATAGATAGATAGATAGATAGATAGATAGATAGATAGATAGATAGATAGATAGATAGATAGATAGATAGATAGATAGATAGATAGATAGATAGATAGATAGATAGATGCGCTCAGTGTCGCTAAGTTTGCTGAGAAATTCTGCGAATTTAAAACTGCGAATAATATATTCATATAAACGCGTTCTTTGCGTCATTGTTGAAACTTCTACTTACCACAGTGGTGGTCAATGTGGTTATCAGAACTTTATTGTTTTGCTGAAGTGCGTCTTTATTCGTTTTGATATGTGTACAGCTACAGACAATACAACTGCTAAGGCAGCGAATAAGCATGACACTTTTTTTTCTTTTTTTAGCAATAGTAACCCATCTTTTGAAACACCCTGTCTATAGCCATCACTGTTATATAGTATAACGAGCTTTTATGTATAAATCGGGGCTTTATTTTTGTAATACATCACTTTAGTCTCTTTTTCGTGGCTGGTATCATGTTTATTGTTTCAAAACAGTACAATTCAGCAAGAACTTATATTCATCGGCATTCGGTAGCATGGTGGCATTGGCATGCTGACGAATATGGGACAAAGATTAACAACAATAAACTCATAGGCTGCGTCAAGTACGTTACGGTGTAACAGTGGTTAGAAATCTCGGCAGCTGTGTTATAAATTTCGCGGGTTCGATCCCAGCCATGGCGGACCTATTTAAATGGAGATGAAAACATAGGCTTCTTTTGTCTTAGTCTAGTATTCTACCACAGAGCCACGCTGGTTTTTCAAGCTGTGCGGAAAAAGACCCGTACAGGCGTCATATCAGGTCATCCTGTATTGCACTCGCACAAATAGTTATTCGGTATTAGCACATTGTAATGAAGAATAAATTTGTACTTGCACGACTCAGGTTCTTACAATAGGGCACTTCTTGACACTGGAGCTAAGCGCCAATGACCGCTACCAATGCGCTTTATCGCACCATATACCGCACACTTACCTTCAATTCGATTGACATGTTTTTTTTTTCGCTAGCATCCGTGAGTCATTCTACAGCCATCCTTTAGGCACCAGCGTAGTCGTCCCGCATTCCTTGATATGTCCGCAGCTACTCAGTTTACCTACAAACTTTGATCTATTTTGCAACGCTTGTCTCAAAGACCAAGAAGTGTCTTTAATAGGCAGCGCCCGATTATACCTTCGAATGAAATCGATTTCCACAATGTGGAGCATCTGCCGCAATTCTTACAGCAAAAGCTGCTATGGGAGCAATACTTGTGTCACGCCCGGCGCCGTAGCTGTCTGCCGCCGCCGCCACCGCTGGTGTCTGTAAGCACTGTCGCACAAATTAAGAAAAACAAACCCAGTACAGTGGACACAGCGGGTTCGAACCTGGGTCCACCACTTCCCAGCCCAGTATTCTACAACAGAGACATGCCGGCAGTTGGGACTTGTTCGCAAACTTGCCCTAATCAGGCTTGATGTCAGGAAAGTAATCGCATGCATATGCGCAATAAAGTGTTTTAGAACAGTAAAAGAACAATCAGGCGTCATACAATACAAATAACGTAACGAACGGCTTGTCCTATGCTCCAACCATTTACAAAAGCATGTTCTTGATCACCTATTAACTCTGGCGGATACCCACATCAGGCATATTGCCTCATCGTCATCGGCCACTGCATGACAAATTGACACATGATTGATATGTGGGGTTTAACGTCTCAAAACCACTATATGATTATGAGAGACGCCGTAGTGGAGGGCTCCGGAAATTTAGACCACCTGGGGTTCTTTAACGTGCACCCAAATCTGAGTACACGGGCCTACAACATTTCCACCTCCATCGGAAATGCAGCCGCCGCAGCCGGGATACGAACCCGCGCCCTGCGGGTCAGCAGCCGAGTACCTTAGCCACTGGACCACAGTGGCGGGGCGACAAATTGACACAAAGTGGCTTGCAAGGGTTTAGCGGATACCACGCTTCTCAGAAGAGTGACGAAAATTAGCGTAACGAATGCTGGCCTACTACCCACAAATAAATGTTATTAATGCCATAGTGGGTGCCCAGCTAGCGTCCTTGCAGCAGTTACGAAATGAGTGCTTAGAAAAGACTCTGAAAGGTCGCTCTTTTAGCTTTCGCTGTGACTGTACTGCGCCTTCCACAACGGCCTGCCGTTTTTTTTTATTTCATTCGGTACCATAAAACAAGAGAACAAAGACTTTCTTGCACTATGGCTCGTCACAGTGCATTACGAAAAAATTGACGCATCGAAGCAGCCATTGGTTTGCACAAAATCAATTGGTTTCGAGTGTGAGTTGCTTGTCCCTTTGTAATTCAATGTGCCAAGCAATTTGTTCCCATGCAAAGCAGCTCACATCCGCTTTGGCAGAATGGCACGGGTCTACGTCAGGTATGATAACACACTGTATTTAGGCTGCTTGCACAAATTCTCGCAAGGTTAAATTCCTTTTGACATTGAAAGACTTGACTTTGATGGAACGCCTGCTGTTTTGAGAATCAGTCGCATTGCTAGTGGGGCTGTTGCCGTTCAATGGTGAATGCCCCGAGGCATAGCATTGCGTGATTGACAAGAGAAAAGAGGGTTAGGTAACTAGGTGCAAACAGCGTTTGGGTCAGCGACCTAGTACGGCACCTTCGATAATAAATAAACAATATACTGTCACACCACACACATTGTGGAAAGGAAAGTACAACATAAAAAATCATTGGCATAGGTTTAGGCTGATTTCTTTCTCACTTTTGTTTATTTATGTATGCTCCTTAGAATATATTGGTCACCTTTTTTTTGGAGCTGCTTTTTTAAGATATATTTTTTGGCGTGACTCTGCACAAGTGCGCAGTAAGCAGGCATTAATAATCGTTATTAGCATATGTGAACGTCTGGACATTATAACCCGTTATATAAAGCCAAAAAGAAATAATGAGTCCTATGATAGAGAAGTCACAATTTTAAATAAATTCGATCACGGCCATTTTACTGTCCTTGTATAGAAGGGCGCCATTGCTTGGTGTAACAAGGAGACTATGGGGAAAATCTCGCCATCTCTTAAGTTCACATTTCAATTCTCAATGAAATATGACTGACTGTAAAAAAATAAGGCTGCGTATTTGACTCAGTCACCAATTACTCCTATAAAAATCCTGAAGATATCAAAGACCTCGAAGAGCTAGGTATTTGGAAATAGAACAATATTCAAGGGCAGTGGCTTGTTTAATGTATAATGATCAGTTTCCTCTTCTGAACGCTCTTCTTCAGGTGTTTTGGCTTCATATACTTGGCTCAGTCAAAAATATTGACGGCACGCAGAGAAAAGCCATGATTAGACAATTTCATGTGCCCCTTGTGCACTCAGAACTTCATCGCGCGAAGTACCTCGTGTACCTATGTCCGCTGTGACCGAATGTACCTTGGCCCATCTTGCTGCATCTAAAACGGGACTTCTTCCGTTCATTGACATTATACGTGCCTTCGGGTGAAATATCGATCTAGGCGATCTAAGGAAAAAAGACTGTTCCCATTCTCGAAGCCGGGTCGATATGAAAAAAGAGCCCTGCACCCTGTAAAGGTGAATGCGGGCCTTTGCCCTTTGAGTATCAAACCTCAGATTACGTCCGTGACGTGGGGCTGTCTGCTTTTGTTGACAATCCTTCTTTGCTATGGTAATGCTTTATTATCTATTAGTGCTATTGAAGAAATTTCCTGATTGAGGCAACTAGAAAAGCTCACTTGCATGCTGCAGGGGACGTAGCATACGACGGGTGAGGATGAACCCACGACTTCAATTGTTCAAAGCTCGGCTGCAACCTTAAATTGAAGGAATGCCAGAAAGAAAAGAACATCCTTCGCCATTCATTGCACGCGCCTAAGATGACTCAGTGTAAAGAAATCGATTTGTCTTTTTTTTCACAGCTTTCGCGTGCAGAATAATCTGTGCAGCCGGCGTGGCGATTCGAGTTTGTTGTAGCGCAATAAACAAACTAGCCTGCGGATAACTCCAATTTGTTCCCAGAAAGTCGCACATCCTCTCATGCAACATCTAGCAGGTGATTTTCTAATATCAAGCGAATAAGACTTGCCTGTTTGGTCATTAGATTATTACATGTTTCTATAACTTTTGACATTAACTTGTACTCCGTTACATAGTGCTTAAGTTATACTCTTAGGAATTCATTATTCTGTTCGTGAAGACTGCTTCTATTCGACAGCCTTCTCCGACTCAGTCATTTCAATTTATCTAATACAGATATCTCTTTACGAGCAAAAGACACTTTGACAGTTTCTATGAATCGGTCAGGGCCCCCGCCTACGTTCTGTGGCTCTCATGGTCCCCTTCCTAACACGGTGTACAATCAAATTTGCATTGAACAGCAACATGGTACGATAAACACAATTAACAGGTCATGACACGAGCAACAAGATTAGCCTGCTCGTACGCGATGAAACCTTTTCCACCAGTCTCATGAACCCTCGTCACATGGAACCTCTAGGAGTTACGTGGAACCTTCTCGAAATTTCACGCAGAACCACGGGGAACCTCGGCCTGTGGTATATGGCGATGTGCCACACGGAATTTAAACTTATACCGACCCATAAGCCCCGCCGCGTTGGTCTAGTGGCTAAGGTACTCGGCTACTGACCCGCAGGTGGCGGGTTCGAATCCTGGCTGCGGCGGCTGCATTTCCGATGGAGGCAGAAATGTTGTAGGCCCGTGTGCTCATATTTGGGTGCACGTTAAAGAACGCCAGGGGGTCAAAATTTCTGGAGCCCTCCACTACGGCGTCTCTAATAATGCTATGGTGATTTTCGGACGTTAAACCCCCCAAATCGAAACCATGATTATTCAAATAACCGTTCATACTGCGCGATCGAGGGCCATGGCGTTACATACTCTATGACATGAGCTGATTGCTGTGCTAGCGTCTTATTCCCGGTACTGATTTTCTTTCGCGAGCAGCAGCACATGCGATTGAGTAGCCTCGGCTTTGTTGAGCTTCACGACGGAGTTGAACAATATGCAGCGGCTGAAAACTTTGGTTGAAGATGACAGTTCTTCTCCATTTAGCATTTGACGTCATGCGCGTCATGGCAGAAAGCTGGCTATAGGTGGTGGCGTGGTTTGCTGCTGGTGACTTCTTGTCTTATTTTGCAATAAAATTATCCTTTACAGACTTTTAAATGCAAATCATTTGTTATCGAACTTCGGCGACGTTGAGCGCATCTATCTATCTATCTATCTATCTATCTATCTATCTATCTATCTATCTATCTATCTATCTATCTATCTATCTATCTATCTATCTATCTATCTAGCTATCTATCTATCTATCTATCTATCTATCTATCTTTCTATCTATCTATCTATCTATCTATCTAGCCGCCTACGGCATTTAGCTCTCCTGGCCGTTTCGATAATGGTACTGATATAAAACTTGCAATGGCATAACATGACTGTATGAAGAATATATTTGAATAGTCATATATGATTTACCATTTATGGTCCTGCAGCTCTAGCGGTTGTTTCGTTCACATGACTTGTTGCAAAACTGGTATCGTATGACATGATTGTAAGGTGAACACAGGCGACAGACCCTTAAAGTGAAAAACATTGACATGCGTGTGATGTAACAACATGACAACATGCCACGCTCATGATGCGCTGGCGGCTGTTTCGCAAGCTTCATTTATACCAAACTTGGTATTGGGGAACGTGAATGGATGACGAAGTTATGATACTGGTGCAAACATGATAAACACGAGATGCGTGTCATGCAACGAAATGACCACATGCTACGCTCACAATGCGCAGGCGGTAGTTTCACTAGCTTCACTTACACCAAATTTTCATTACAGGACGTGAATGCATGACGAAGGTATGATGCTGGTGCAAACGTGATGAACATGAGTTGCGTGTCATGCAACAACATGACTACATGCTGCGCTCATGATGCGCTGGCGGCTGTTTCGCAAGCTTCATTTATACCAAACTTGGTATTGGGGAACGTGAATGGATGACGAAGCTATGATACTGGTGCAAACATGATAAACACGAGATGCGTGTCATGCCACAAAATGACCACATGCTACGCTCACGATACGCAGGCGGTAGTTTCACTAGCTTCACTTACACCAAGTTTGGCATTACAGGACGTGAATGCATGACGAAGGTATAATGCTGGTGCAAACGTGCTAAACATGAGTTGCGTGTCATGCAACAACACGACTACATGCTGCACTCATGATGCGCTCGCGGCCGTTTTGCTAGCTTCACATGTACCAAACTCGGTATTACGCGATGAAAACGGACGACATAGGTAAATGACCCATCCAAACATGATAATCACGACATGCGTGTCATGAAAGAACATGACTACACACCACACTCATGATGCACTCGCGGCCGTTTCGCTAGCTTCACATATTCCAAAGTTTGTATTACGTCACGTCAATGGGTGACGAAGGTATGTGACTGGTGCAAACATTATTTTCATGAGATACGTGTCATATGAGAACATGCCACAGTCAAGGTGCCAATGCCTTTCGACGTGACGTGGTGCGCGTGCTCGCCGGCGTTGCCACGCCAGGCGCCTGTCCTGCCATATTATTACTCGCAGGCACGCGCCACGCTACGTTGCTTTGACGCATGCGTGTTTCAGCGCTTGTGGCGTCACTCCATCACGAAAAGAGGTTGACACATAGTTGTCTGGGTAACGCATAGGCACGAAAGGAAGCATGTCGCAATTCGCGCCGATTGCCGTCTGACTGCGCCGACGAACGCTGGTCACGCCTGGCATCAGAGTGCTCGTGTTTTGCTAACGTACCGTCGCTGTGCCAAGCGTGCGCGCACGTCAACGCTACATGGGATTATATTGGGCCCTTCATGATGCGGTTGCAGCCGTTTTGCTAGCTCTACATATACCAAATTTGATGTTACGTGACCTCAATGGATGACGAAATATATGACTGGTGCAAACATAATAATCCTGACACGCGTGTCATGTAAGAACATGACAACATGCCACGCATGCTCGCGGCTGTTTCACTAGCTCCCCATATACTAAATCTGGTATCATCTGACGTGAATAGATGACGGAGGGAAACGACACATCCCAAGATGATAATCATGACACAGAAGTCTTCTACAGCATCATTTACCTCCACCTCGTAACGCTGTACTGATTTTGAAGTGGCATATCAACCTTTCTCGTTCGAGTTTCGCATATCATCGATTCGCACTGTACGTGGGATCTGCCACTTTTTTCTCAGATGCATGTCAGCGCATGGAACCCGTACTATCTATTTTCGTGCCTAATAGCGAATCATTTAGGTGACCAGGCTACGGTTATCCTAACGTTTTCTCGACGTGACATGCGTTGCCTTTAAATTCTAATATTAACATAGCTGGAGAGTGCTCGTTTACACGGCAGAAGAATTAGGTGGAATAGTGGTAACACACATCCTTTATGACAGCAGATTAAAGGCCCGCGAAAGCGATGATTAACTCCACTAAGCGCTTTGAGCTTTATGTAAAGAAATCAGCATCGATAACGGTTTCGCACCTCTAGAGTGCGGATTTTGTAGTGATGTAAGCGGGAATTCGGTGTTTCTGTTTGCTTGCTTGAGTCGTTTACTTTCTTAGTGGTTATGCATCTGAAAAATTTATCGATTGCAAAGACAACAGTAACAATGAAAAAGTTGTACAAAAAATGGAAGATTTTACAGGCAAATGTTTGCTGTCTTGCACAGGATCTCGCACGCACTATTGATTTTATATGCTGAGAAAACCCCCTGTTACCATTTGAAAAAAAAATTGCGTGACACGATGCCACAGCTTGTGTGACACGCTTGTGTGACACGGAAATTGTGTGACACGCTTCAATTGTGTGACACGATGCCACAAGCTGGATCCCACAACACACTTACAGTGTGCTCAATTTTGAACTAAAAAAATAAATGTGTTACCTTTTTTAACGGCAGAAAGCCGAAACCAACAGCGCATCCTATGTTACACATAGTAAAGTTTCGTTCGTGCTAAACTTTTGTTAGAGATGCTAAGTTGCCCCGCCGGGATGGTCTAGTGGCTAAGGTACTCGGCTGCTGACCCGCAGGTCGTGGGATCAAATCCCGGCTGCGGGGGCTGCATTTCCGATGGAGGGGGAAATGTTGTAGGCCCGTGTGCTCAGATTTAGGCGCACGTTAAAAAGCCCCAGGTGATCAAAATTTGCAGAGCCCTCCACTACGGCCTCTTTCATAATCATATGGTAGGTATGGGACGTTAAACCCCACGCATCAATCATCAATCAGAGATGGTAAGTTGTTTCTAGTAATACTAGACTTGGCTTGACTTGATTCGTGACTACCTGTTACGTGATGTTGTGATGTTAGTCACGTGACGACACGTTACGTAGTCTTTGACAGAAACACGTAATGTCTATAGCTATTACGTGGTATATGGCACGAACTCGCATGTCACGTGGTTATCTGGTACGCGAGGTTACGTTAATTTACGTGAGTGCATGTCGTATGCTGCTGCATGATTGTAGTCCTGTGAGTAGTTGTAACGTGGTCTTACGGAATATTTAGCCACGTAGCAGACTCCCCCACTATAGGTTTTGTATTTTGCCTTAGTTCTAATTGGCTGCATGTTTTGAGAGTAAAGCAAAAGCTGAAGAGAACGGAGTGAGCACGTACGGATTCGTGTGGATAATAATTATTGTTCGCGCTATACATGGCGCTACGAAAGGCTCAAGAGCTTTTCTCTTTCATAGGGGTGCTCGCTGATTGCTCTGGGCGCAGGAAAAAAAACAGAAAGATTTGCTTTTGGCGTTTCGAACAATTTTCGGATGACACCTTACAGAACAACTGCCTTACGCAGACCAACTCTTGTGAACTGGCCACTGCTGCATTCACTCATTGGGTTATTTGACCGCAATCAGCTTTTAGTCCTCACAAACACAGCTACAATCTTGTAATCACTAACAGACCCTTTACAAAATTCAGTCTGGCAACATGGCTCGGGAGCCCTTTCGCCACACCTTGTTCACTCATCCGAGACGGCGGCCGCAGAGAGAAGCAGCAAAGCACGTCGACGATGACTCGCGAGAACCTCGAGTGGCTTGCGGACGTGTCACTGATTCCCAACAGCTTCTCTCAAAAGAGTGCTGGTGCCTACTGCGCCAGGCAGAGCCTGTGTGGCCTCTCAAGCCGCACGTGGACCCTCAAGCCACCCGTCGCAGTGCAGCTACAAGCTGCATTGCGAATCTTACACCGATCCGTGTTCGGTCCGTGTAGCCCGCCTGTGAATGTTCGTTTAGTGATATACTATTGTTCATACTTCTGCGGTTGGGAGTAGGTTACCCTGTGTTGTGTACGGTGTGGAATCCCTTCTGTGGTATGGTGCTTTTTTACATATATGCGTGGATACTGTACGAGCAGCGCCGTGCATTTCACGCAACCGTATAGACAGTGTCTAGTTCGTACAAGTACATTGTCGCGGCAAAATGAGAAAATATATTGGTTATTTAACTAAGTTAGCGTGTTTACAAGGCCCTACCATCATCACTTACGCATTTTATGAGCTACGCGCATTGTAGTGAAAGCGCATGGCAAGCGCGCCCTGCATTGCTATTACCTGAACCGGCAATGCTGACCGGTAACAGCGATAGTTATAGGGTGATAGCGGCTGGAAGAAGCTTAGTATCGTAAGCTGTGGCTCACTTAGTGCAGTTCAAATGAGTCGACTGAGGATCGCAGTGCATGCGGCACATATGTGCCGTGTTTTTTAAAAGTATTTAACGTTTGTGCATCTAATGTTCTGAAGGTGAAAGGCCCATTGTTTACAAGCTCATCTGCACAGCGATGTGGTGGGAAACTGAAATGGTCACTTCCTTTTTTTCGAATTTCCTGAGTAGTAGCACTGTTATGCTTCGCCGACCGACAAGTCGATGCATAACGCGTTGTTATCTTCCTTCACCTTGTGTATTCCGTACGTTTTCAATGGGACTTCATTTGGGGAAATAGAGCAACTATCATCAACATGACTCTATAGGTCTAACTACATCTTCTTTTATGGTTTGCCAACATATTGCTGTAAACATGCAATGGCAATACAATGCTTGCATTCCATCGCCAAGTGCTCTCGCCAAATGCGGACCCGTGGGTTGCCCTAAAAACGCGTTGCATCAAATTCGCCACCGCTGATGGAGAGGTTACCGGCAAGATATCGGGCAAGCGTTGCACGAAGTTGTAATCTCACTGATTGGTCCATGGTCGCGTATAATGCTTGTTATGATGCAATAGTGTGGTATTTAGAGCACTGCTGTACTACTATGCGCTACGTTACACACACTGATCTCGCGCACACTTCGAACTACACGTTGAAAGAGCATGGCCTTTGCCGCTCCGTCAAACACAGTTGATTGTCGATTTTGATATCTCTTGAGAACACGTAAAATGTTGTAGTCCTTTTGTGCCAGGCTACTCTTTTAGTATCCGAACACACAGAACGTGAGACCATATAATACGAGTAATCTAAATATGGCTGCAAAAGCTCTTCTATGCAGGTGACAGTACTGATGACTTCAAGAACCAGCATGCATTGCGGCAGCGGTAGCGTAGTGGAACCAGTGGTGAGATCGGTCAATAGCAGCTTGCGACAAATCTCTGCAATTTCCGTCGTACTAGATGAATTCTAGAAACTTTCGTGGTAAGCAATACACTCCTTCGGTGAATCCATTTCATGGCTGAATATAGAAGTGCTGCAGGGTCCCTTTGAGTATGCATTGAGAATAAACTACAAAATTTTTGCCTGTCTTTGTCAAAATCACTTCTTTAAAAACCTGGTAGGATCAGCGACGCTTCAGGGAATGATTATTTGCTGGAAAAACCGAAATAACTCGTTTTGTTTCGATGCGTATTGTAATGTGAAATATTGTCACATATCTAATATGACAGTTATGCAATCCAACATACACACAGGTTTCACGCTCCTGCTTTGTGCAAATGCTCGTCCGCTCCACATTGCTAAGAGTTATAGCACTACTGTGAACGTGCATTTCAATTTGCACGAACTACACGTGATTGTGAGGGGCTAGGTCATGCGACAACAGAAGACTGTCCACTTTGAACTAGGCGGGCCTTCCTACATATTTGTATCAGAAAAGGACAAGAAATAGGCAATTTACTTAAGGTAAAGTATACAAAATATCATCATGGCGTATTGAATACGCAACAAATTATTTGCAGCAAAGTCATTACGTGTAAAAATATTACAGAAGGCGCATTTGCTTAGATCCTCTTCAATTGATAGGAGTCATTTGCCTCTGAGTAAGGTTCGCTGGTGCACAATTTATCCTATCACTGTTGTACTGTGAATAAGAGGAGAGGCAGCTGTATCGAGCGTGCTGCAGAGATCCGAAATACTGATCTGTGGCTGGTGCATAACCTATGTAACAACCAGCTTTTTACACTATATAACCCACATAGATACAAATATTTCCATCCATAAGAATGAAAAGCCGACATTAGTAAAAAAGGCAGGCGTTAAAATTATAACGAATCTGTACACTAAATGTTGGTAATGCTTACTATTGCCTGAAGTGAAAACCTGATACTTTTTCCACGATATGCGTGAAAGCACAAAAGCTCACTCACAGCAGAGTGTACTTAGCATATCAAATTTAGGAGTGGCACTGCAAGCCGCGAAGCTCTCTTAATTAAAGAAGTTTCAATGCGGCTGTAGCAAAAAAAGCAAAATAAAACAAGGCGAACATGTGCACTGTATACACGTCTGCACTGCAGCGCGTTTAGTTGTTTTGCTGTGCTTGTAGATACTAAGGCCTTGGCAACACAGGTGGGTGATTAGAAAAAAGAAGACGCAAAGAAAGAGACAGCTAAAAAGATAGGCACAGTGGCGCCCGATGCAGATGTTTGTGTCTGTGTTTTTGTCCCTCGTCGTTTGTCGTCTTCTTTGCGCCTTCTCTTTCGAATCATGCAATACCTACACAACCAGTCGTTCACTCTTACGTACGTATACATTTACTCGACATTTGACTGAAGATTTACATGTCAGTGAAGTAAGACACCTATGGGTGAATCAGGAACCCGGGGACACTGACGAGTAAAGTGTTTTCTTTGCTTCTTCACTTGGCGCTTGTTCTGTGAAGTGAATTTTAGGTTACTGCAAACAAATTTCGCCCACATTTCTTCCTCTCCACTTCCTGCATCATGTCTTCGAATAAATTCTTGCGATGGGATTTAGCAGTAGTTCTGTGTACTCGTGCCTTCTTCGTCTGCACTTTTTTGTGCTTCAATAATGCGCTCCTTCCGCTTCACAAGATTGCGTTCCATCAGCAGCGGTGTCACGTACCAATGTTATTCGGCATCTGCACCAATTCGTCGTTATATATTTATGTGTTATAGTGGAAGCACTTATCATTTCGTTTTCCTCGTCACGTTGCCCTGGTGAGCTAACGTTGACCAACTTTCTTTGAGTGGAATGAGAAGCGGCACCATATTGTATCACCTTAAGTGAGAGTGCAATAGCGACCAACCTAATGTGCCATTTGTGCCCTAGAAGAACATTTGCTGCCCCGGAAAATCAAAGAATGCTCAAAAGAGTTATGCTCAAATCAAAGAGTTATTTTCTTTTTTTATTTGTAAATATGTGTTAAAAGAACTCTGTTGGAAATGTTGAAACGCGTCTGTTTAAGGGTGTCAAATTTCTCAATATATAACATTTCCTTGCAAAAAATCTCATCACTAAAAATAGGCCTGAATATTTTTTGTTGTATTAAGAGTGGCTGGAAGGAGTGGCCCTACTACATAATTATAGTAACAGCACACTGACCTGTATTTATGAAACTGTGCTGTGTTCGCAGCTCCTAGTTTCCCGAGGAGCAGCCACATTATTTCGGCGCATAAACACATGTTCGTGTTCAAATAAACAACAATAAAGCGCGTAATGATTACGCAGCGGTTGGTGGCGCAACGTAATTCTGTTCGACAACAAAAGAGCGAAATGGGGATACCGGGGATGGCCTTCTTCCTTGTGAAGCGTACAAACTAATTAAATAGTGGTGCTCAGCCCTTTTTTGAACAAAACCTAAATGGCTCTTTTCTCCGCCTTAGCTGCTCAGAAAACCTAAACACCTGCTAACACATCAAATTATTGCGGAAAGATTAAAACGTACCTTTTTGAATGGCTGTGTAAGCACAAATCGAAGAGCGCTTGCGCTGATGGTGTTTTATGAAATTTCAGGAACCATTACAAACATTGTTTTGAGCAATCAGTTTTCATAAAATATTTTTATTAAGCGTTCTCTTTTGGTTGACATAAATTTGTTAAGCAGATCGCGCTACAGCATGATCTGATTTAAGAAAAAACACTTGCTAATAATTGGATCATCTATTGAGCGTGTGCACACAATTAAATACTAAGCACATATGTGTCTCGCGACACTTGTGAATGTACTCCGAGAAGGAGCATTCTTAAAAAACTGTATAATGACTGGGGCGGAGGCCTGCTGTTTATGCCCCCTTTATCATTGGTATTATTGTTTTCAACAAATTGAGCACGTTAGGTTAAGGTTTTATAAAGCGAATGATAGCGAAGATGCATTACCCACGGAACGCAAAACACTGGAGCGGTGCAGATGCAGCAATAAAGGCCTCTCATTTTCCACGCGCATTTGAAAACACCTAACACAGAAAATCAATTGTATAAGGAGGAAGAAAAAAATTGACGGCAGATCCACGAGGTGAATAATGACGATATTGGGCGAAGCTCCTGGAAGTAGTACCGTGAAATTTTCTTCCGTAAATTCGCCGATAAAAAAACACCTGGCGCCTTTCGTTAAGCAGCTAGCGTCTTCTTTTTGTTTCGCTTTAGAAACAACTGACGCCTTTTCATTTTGCATTTAGAAAACATCTGGCGTCTTTCGTTGGTTTATTTCATCAATCAATGGCGTTTTGAACAAAAATTTTTTATTGTTTGTTCACGCACAGGAGAAATCCCACCGGGCACTACCTTGGAGGTAAACAGTGGCTGCTACTGGGAATGAGAGACAGCAGAAGTCGGCTTTTAACCCTTCTATTTCTACTAAATTTTTCTACTGTAACATGCCAATGGCTGCTAATGGGGAATGAGGGACAGGAGCATTCGGCTTTCAGTTAACGCACACGCCGTGAATTTTTTATTGTTCAACAAAGCACAGAAGGAATCTCCCACCGGCACCGCCTTGCAGGTCAAAATGTAACACTTGTTACACACTACGACTACGACTACGAGGGACGCACGGGTGCCGCTTTAAGAAGCTTCGCCCCTAAAAACAATATACCGTAGTGGGCCACCACCTTAGCCTGGAAAATCGAGCGTGAGCTGGTGTGACTTGCACTGTAATCTATGTGCGAGTTGTCGCCACCCGCATTACGTGTCTGTAAGCCTCCTGCTAAAGTGCACTAATAGGTCCTGTATCAGAGTTGTGGAGGTGTGGGTATTGAACCAGGAACTCCGCAACAGGAGACTGCTCGCTCCTACAGAAATGAGAACATACAGCCAGAAGGCACGACCCAGACTCAGCCTGTGATGGCCATCGTGCCTACCGCGCTACGCGTTCGCGATCCACAATTATTGAACGGCATTGAAGAACAAGAAGTTGAAGATTTGCTGTCGACATTGGAAAAAGTGGGCGCGAGAAAAAGTGGGAAGACACTTCAAAATTGGAGTAAGTTAACTTCTACCGAAAAGAGGTCGCAAGCGCCTGGTTCAACAACCATTAGTTCGCATTCGCCAGTTGCAGTGCTTTTAAGGGTCACATAAGTCAAATAAATATTTATGTCAAAGTGAATCACAATGTATGACAACGACTAACGCAACAGTGTTGTCAGCAAGAGTATCCTACTTACAGAGACACATGCGCCACGAGTACGACAATCGCAAAATGATCCCCAAAACGTCCGACTTACGACCTACCATTAATCAATGGTAATAGAATTTTCTGCAATGAATTAAAAACCTTTCCTTCATCAAGAAGCGTAATGAAATATTGCTTGTTTATTACTCGTTGATTCATGAAAAAAAAAAACTGCCGGATGCTACAATGGGGAATGGCACGAGTGCTTCAAAAGCTCAATTTTCGCCTCGTTAGACTTGACAGGTTGTGCCATCTAGCAGGTTGTGCCATCTAGCATTGAACTAAGCACGCTTACCATCTCGGAGGCCATGACTAAAAAATTGTTGAAGGGTGTTGTTGCTGCTGTGCCTTCCGCCACTTTCATTCTGCGGCTACGAGTGTCAGCGGCCGCGCCGTAAAGCCGGATAGCTGTGCACGGCAGAGTGACATGAAATGGCC
>NW_023607211.1:0-37541 GCF_013339725.1 Rhipicephalus microplus
CTGCGTGAATCGATCAGACTAGTTTGATGGAAGTGTGTACCACATCAGTCAATTTCTTATGGTATATAAATTGTTGGCAGTACGTCTGTCAAGACTTTACAAGTATCCTCGTTGACAATCTTTCGTTAGTATACTTTTACACTCGTTCTAGAAACCACTGGTATGAACGCTGCTTCTAGCAGTGTTGATACAGACATTGTGTTATTGCATAGTGTAACACGTGCAAGAAGAGCACTACGTCAAAGGCACTGTACCTTGAGAGAACAAACGAATACGCATAAGATGAAGAATGACTGCCTGATTTGCCAATGACATTTGCCAATGACCATTGTATTGGACAGAATTATTTGAAAAACAAAGTCATAAAAAAAGAATAAATTGCTGCGTAGCAGCCGGGCTGAAAGAATTTCGGTCGTTTGTGTAACACGAAAAAAAACGCTGCTGGCAACGCTGCAAGTCTACGTGTCTGTGAACCCTGCCGAAACTTGGAATATGTTGTCACAACATAATGACCACTGGTCTAAAGTACACATGTCGTAAATAGATTTATGTCCAATCAAAAAATAATCATGTATTTTTTTCCTGTAATCTACCCTGGATTATTTAGCTTTTCCACGCGAAATTTTCTTTTCTTATAAAGTTTAGGTCACTATCACCTGCAACAGTCCTGAAGCCATCAAGTTGACGTCGATTCTCGACAATAATTGAGGCTCGAAATACATTCGTCATGTTGTTTTCTAAGAAATTTGGTGAGTGAAATCGCAAACGTCCGAAACAAAACAACTTCAGTGATATGCGATGATTCTTGCGAGCAAGGTCATTTCAAAAAGCATGTTCAGTGCGTTGTTTGTTTTTTGTTTTTCTTTCTGAACGTGGATGAAGCTATACTTTCGTAGAAGGCAAGCGAGCAGCTCTTCACGCAGCATTTATACTAAGAGACCCTTTTGAAACATCTGAGACCAGTCTTACCAGAATGTGGCTAGTTGTTTCGTGATTTATAGTGGAAGCTGTTATAACACTACTAACAGCCATTTTCGTGCCAAGTGTCCGTGCCAAGAAAAGCCATTTTCGTGCCAAGAAAAAAAGCATCGAATATCAAATGTCCCGACTGGCTAGAATAGGGTTCAAAGACAGGCCCTCTACGTGGCAGTCCAGGGTTGCTATGCAGGATGGCCTGAGTTTTGGGGGGAACAAGAGTTTGCTCCAAGCTCGCAATACAGTGGGGATGACAAGAAGACAGTGTGAACTGCGCCAGAGCGGCGTTGATAAAATCCAATTCTAAAATGAGTATGGCGTCCCAACCGCATGTGGGCAATTTGCGGTGGTTTTAACAGGCACACGGTGCGGGAACGTGTGAGCGCCACCATTCAGTCAACATTTCAGCAGTGCAGTGACGTCAGCGTGATGGTCGCGCTAATTTTTGCCGAGAAAACACCGTGCTTACCATTGGCATGATCATTGGCGTTGGTCCTTTTTCCTCAAGCGGACTCGAGACATTTGGAAGGATCTCGGCGTTTAACAGCTGGAACTCCGACGACAAGCCACGCCAATTGTACGTTTACCTAGAAAAGGCAGTAAGGACATTGTAAATCCAGAATCCGCATATCGTACATGTGAGCTCTATCGCACCCCATTTTCGGAAACATTCCTGAGCGTCGTCCGAAAAAAGAGGGTCGCGACCTTGCTTGAGACAGGTGGAACTGCCAAAATAACGTGACATTCTTCACATGACTGTTCCACCCCACCGACGTTGTTTGCCCGAAGAGAGGATGGCTCGCCTCCTCAAAGAGGGGTCATACAGGAACTCTTCACTGGACTCATCCGAAACCCACAAACCAGTGTCCAAGAATACATCGTTGCAACAACCACATTTGAGAAAACACCAAAATGAGCAAGCGGAAATACGATTATCGTTGTCCGCCACACATCAGCAAAATTTAAGGGCTCCTGTCCGACTATCTGCGCGAAACGGTAGATCCAATTGTACGAGAGGTACTGCATCGCATGTCCACGTCCTCACCCCATCAAGTAGACTCGATCACTGACCTGGTCAGGCAATCGCCCGAAATTTCCGAACCATTGCAACCTCATGCGGTAGCGATGAGTAGCACTGCTGCCGTGCGTTGTAACTCGCCCCCTCCGCGTGGTCACCACAGTTCCGCCGCCAGACACCACCGCCACCGCTGCCACCAACGCCATACCGCGGCACTTTCGCCAGCGCTATACCATAAGGACGACCGAAGTTTGGCCACACTAAGTAGTTGACCACACCTACATTGCTGGCAGTACCACCATATGGAACTCGTACTTTTGCCATCGACACAGAGCGACCGCAGTGAGAACAACCACGTAATACCACTGACTACCTCGCAGGATCACAGTGGCTTGGCAATCAGTAAAATGATTGTTAGCCTGCTGCCGCTCATACTGCCATTATTTACTCGCTTATGGGATTGAGAACGCTTTACAATTTTTTGTGCGGCACCCCGCGCACAAGGTCACGGTTCGTTGAAGATAAACCGCTCAACAGAAATCTGGATTTTCAATCGTAGTCCAGATTTCAGTCACTGTGAAGATCAGTAATAATATGTTTCTCAATACATGGCATCAAGTCGAGTGCCTTTCATACGTTATGCACAAATGAATGTGGGAATTCGAAATTTAAAAAGGCCACGTAAGGTGCAATATTGTTAAACTTCTATACCTTGTTTTCTGTTCAGGTATTTGCTGAAATGCATTTCGTGGCTCCAGCCCACCAGATGAGGTGAGCTTTGGATCCCTACACCACATGAGCGCGCGCAAGTCCGCACTGCGTGGAAATTCGAAATGCTAACATTAATGTCCTGCCATGAAGTTTGGTTATTAATAAGACGTACGTCGTACCATGCGGCCTACCGAATAATTTACTCCTAGCCAGGTGACGCTGAGTTCACTCGCGTCTATTGTGGACCAAATAAAGTTATTTTACTCAATGATTCGGGTCACACAAAAAGCCCGTAAGTCCATTTCTTAGGGTGTGGCTACTCAAAGTGGTTTCCACAGGACCCTCCTCGGTGTTTTGCAAGCAACTGTTAATGTATCCCTGCTCAGGACTTGCCAAACACTTACGTGGCGTGATTGCGCGATTGATCTGATTAACTTCCATTGTGGCACCCATTTGTTGGTGCAACGAACGGTAGTTCTGCTGCACGTAAATGAATGAAATTTGAATATAAGCTTCCTTTGAACTTATTGCACATGTGTAAACAGTGAACAGGTGGCCATCGCCTCACAAGCACTTTGTTGCTTCCACTGACGCGTCGCCTACGTACCAACACATGAGAAGCATTTTTTTTGTGTACTGGTGTGCATAGCCGTTGCGGACTCCTTGAATTGTCGACTTCTATGGCCAGCGTCAATAGGCGCGAGACCCTTGACTTTGCGACGAAGTTGAAGGCCATTGAGCGTGTTTAGGCGGCGAGAAATGTTTGACCATCACTGACGGCTTCGGGATGCCACGGAGCACTCTGAGTACATTGTTGAAAAACAAGGCAGATATCACGGTAAAGGCAGCGGAGCAGCGAACGTCGAAAGCCTGTCAGTGCACGCTTCTCTGCCAACGGGAATGTAGAAAATTCACTCTGTCTGGTTTTCAGAAGTGGCGAGAAGAACATTCCGGTAGATGGCCCGATGCTGATTGCCAAGGCCAAATGGTTTGCAGCTGCACTCGGTGAAACAACTTCACCGACCACAGCGGGTGGCTTCACCGATTTAAGCAGCGCTATAACATCGTTGGCGAAAGCAATTCTGGCGAAAGCAAAGCTGTCTGCAGCCAGGACACTCTGCAGTGGAATACGAAGGAGTGGCCGGAAATTTCCGCGAATTTTACTCCTGCCCAATGCCTGGCGAGACGTGAAGACTAACACAGTGGTCAACTGCTTCCTCAGGGCAGGCTAGGATGGCAGAACTTGCTGAAACCGATAGAGATGACGAGTGCATAGACAACACGCTTCGCAAGTTGTCGTCGCGCTTCCCAGCAGCAGTTCCCCACAAAGTGTCTGCGGATGACTTCGTGGCTGACAGCTGGTGTCCAGGCCGACAGCTCATGGGACGAGGAAGATCGTCCGGACGAGGCGCTGGCTACACGCGCGTACTCCGCCGCTGAAGTGGCGGCAGCGTTCGGCATCATTCGCCGTTGTATCGGTCACATGGAGGGAACCGGGCTGTCGCACCTAGACAGCCTTGATAAGATCGAGACTAGCGTCTTCAACATTTTCAAAACAAAAAGCAGGCCAAGATTAGAGATTTTTTCACGCAAATAAATGATTCTGTCGCGGCATGTGTGTGAAATTAGTTGTCATTCTTCAATGCACCTATTGTAGGTGAGGATCTACTACTGGTAAGCTCTCGGGGGCACAGCACCGATTCTGCGATGGAACAGGGGGCACAGCACCGATTCTGCGATGGAACACCCACCCTTTCTGTTGTTCCAGGTGGTCCTCTTGCTTAGCGCGGCTAAGACTTCATCGAGCACGGAGCCATGCTGCACAAATGCCGCAGAACAGCAAAGGAATTTGAACCGCTTGCTGCGAAGGCTAAGCGTTATTTTTTCTCTTCTGCATTGCCAAATATGCTACGCAATACCCCTAAACAATTTTGGAGAGCCATTAACCCCAATCCTTCAAAACCATTATCATTACTCGATGAACACGGGGATCCAATTCCAGATCATATTATTCCTCAAGTATTGAAATCTGTCTTCTCTTCCGTATTTACACCTGAATCTTGCAGCCTGTTTCCAGATTCCCCATTCCTTGATTATCCTGTCACGCCAGTCACTACATTCGATTCATACGGAATTGTAAAACTAATCGACGAATAGAAACTGACGTCATCCGCGGGAATTGATGGCATTAATTCCAAAATGCTGAAAAACACTAAGCCTATAACAAGCATTCGTTTCGTACATATTTTAGCAGTCCATTTCATGCGAAGTGGTGCCGGTGGACTGAAAGCATGGTAAGATTCTTCCCTTCCAGAAAAAAGGTCCTTTTTCTTCACCGAGTAACTATCGCCCCATTTCGATCACAAGTGTATGCTCTAAGTTGATGGAACCATAATTTATTCCCACATAGTACATTTCTTACGTTCAGCACATTTCTTTCACCCTAACCAACACGGTTTTCAAAAAGGACACTCAACTCGCCCTGTTCATTAACGACCGAAGCTCTAGCCTGGATATTAACATACCTGTAGACGCCATTTTCATTGATTTCAAAAAATCTTTCGACAAACTTCCCCATAATAGATTATTTTTGAAGCTTTAACGTCTTACCCTTAATTGTCTTGTTTTTAATTGGATATGCGACTTCTGGAATAACCGTAAGTAGTTCGTTTGTGCTAACTACCATCGCTCCTCCCTATCCAGTGTGACCTCCGGCGTACCTCAAGGCACTGTGCTTGGTCCTCTGATATTCCTAATCTATATTAACGACCTTCCCAGTAACTTAGCTTCCAACATTCGTCTATTCGCAGACGACTGTGTCATTTATCGTCCTGTTTACAATGAAAGCTACACTGTCATTCTACAATTTGATCTTTCTTTGATTCAATCATGGTGCGAAAACTGGCTGAGGTCCCATATCACAAAGAAAACCTGTGCTATTTTTTTCCATCGCCGACAATCTTATTCTTCCGAAGAATACTTCCTGTCTGATTCTGAAGTTACTGCAGCTAATTCATGTAAATACCTCGGTATCACTCTAACTTCAGATCTCACCTGGTCATTCCACATAATGAACATCACTAACGACTCAAACCGCTTCTTGGCTATCTCCGAAGAGACTTACGTCTAGCCCCTTCTGTTAAACTTCTAACCTATCTAACCTAGTTGTCCCGAAGCTAGAATACAAATGTGCCATCTGGGATCCCTATCAAATTACCCTTATTAAAACACTTGAATCCATCCAAAATTGCGCAGCCAGACTCATTTATTCGGACTACTCCTATCACAGTAGCGTCACTGAGCTAAAATCTCGTGCTAACATGGTTAACTTAGCTTCGCGCCGCAAAGTTTCAAGACTGTGTTTGTATCATAAATTTTATCATGCATTGCACCTAAACCACGTTATCCTTCCAGCTCATCGTCTTTCATGCCGTATCAGCCATTCGAAAGCGGTTTAGCCACCCCGTCACTACCCATCACTATTTTTTGTGCAAACATCAATAGAATGGAACAATCTTCCTGCTGACATCGTGCTCCACTCCAGCATCGCCCATTCAAAAGAAGCCATCGAACAATCATCTGTTTGTGAACTGTCTACCCCTTCATGTAACACCCTTGAATGGGGCTCTTGAGGTATTATAAATAAATAAATGAATGAATAAAAATGCCGACAGTCCCCGTCGGCCACCGATGCTGGTTTGGGACTACCACGACAATTTCACCTGGCCACTCAGATCTTTGACATGTGATGCTGCTATCAGCAAACCGGACACGCTATATAAAAGCACTCATCCGTGACCTTCCGCCGGGGCACAGCACCGATTCTGCGATAGAACACTGCTATTGTTCCAGGTGGTCCTCTTGCTTGGCGCGGCTAAGAATTCATCGAGCACGGAGTCATGCTACACAAATGCCGACAGTCACGACGGTCTGCCACCGATGCTGGTTTTGGACTACCACGTCCATTTCTCCTGGCCACTCGGATCTTCTACACGTGATGCGGCTCTCAGCAAACCGGACACGCTATATAAAAGCACTCATCCGTGACCTTCCACCGGGGCACAGCACTGAATCTGCGATGGAACACTCACTCTTGCTGTTGTTCCAGGTTGGTTATTTAGACCACTCTTACTGTTATGGAGAAGCGGCGATGGCGTAGTGATTAGAGCATCCGCCTCGCATGCAAAAGGTCCGTGGTTCAACTCTCGGTGCCGCGCAGCTCCCAACCGGAATAAAAAAAAACCGCGTGGTGATGGAACTGCATTAAGGGCCTGGGGTGCGGCCTCACCGGTACCACCGCCGGTGACGCACTCCCCTCACCAGAGAAGGATTGGCCATCCTAGTTCAGTGACTGGCCACTACCTCCCACATGCATATGTCAATTAACTCACGGCCCTCGTCCCAGCAGCTGCGAAGCAACTGACGACGGCGGTGGTCAGATCTGCAATGCAGCAGAGGGTGCTGAGAATATCTGTATCCGGACAGACCGCCATTGGAACCTGAAGTTGGCAACGTTTAACGCTAGAGCCTTATCTAGTGAGGGAAGTCTAGCCGTACTATTCGTGGAGCTAGAGGTGTTAAATGGGATACAATGGGTTCAGTGAGGTTAGGAGGACAAATGAGGCTATAAGTGCTAAAGAATGGGCACGTCGTTTCCAATCGCCGCTTGGCTGACAGAAGAGAACTGGGGTGGCTCCTAATTCACAAAAACATAGCTGGCAACATAGAGTGATCACCAAGGCATCGTGCAGGATGTGGAAGTGGTTGGTAAGGTGCGATGCAGTGACCATGGAATGATATGGTCTCGAATTCGCCTAGACTTGAAGCAGGAACGACAGAAACTAATACGCAAGAAGCAAATCAATTACCTAGCACTGAGAGGGAAAGTACAGGAATTCAGAGTCTCGCTTATAACAAGTACTCGGCTCCTAATGAGGAGACGAACCTTAGCGTAGATACAATGAATGATAATCTGACGAGTATCATTAAGGAGTGTGCAGTGGAAGTTGGAGGCAGGTAGTTAGACAGGACACTGGCAAGCTTTCCCTGGAAACGAAGAATCTCATTAAGAAGTGTCAAATAAAAAGTCTTAAGTATAACAGACAAATTGAACTAGCAGAGCTTTCGAAGTTGAATAATAGGCGTAAGGTATGCGATGTAAGAAGGTATAATGGAGAGAATCGAACACGCTCTGAAAACGGAGGAAGCGTCAAAGCAGTGAAGAGGAAACTCGAGGTAGGGAAAAATCGGACGTATGCACTAAGTGGACAAAGAAGGCGAAATAACTAACCATATGATAGGATAGTTATAATAGCGGATGAGTTTTACAGGAGATCTGTACAGTAGCCGGGACAACCACGACCTTACTATAAGAACTAGCAGTAACTCAGATGACACCCACCAGTAATGACAGAAGTCAGGAAAGCATTGCAGAGCATGCAAAAAGGCAAAGCTGCTGGTAATGATCGGGTAACATCAGATATGCTGAAACATGGAGGACAGATTGTGTTGGAAAAACTAGCCACCCTGTTTGCTATTTACAAAAGTAATTGCTAACAGAGTAAAGAAAACATTAGAATTCAATCAACCAAAGGAACAAGCAGCATTTCGAACAGGCTACTCAACAATCGACCACATTCATACTATCAATCAGGTAATAGAGAAATGCTCAAAATATAACAAACCACTATACATAGCCTTCATAGATTACGAGAGGGCGTTTGATTCAGTAGAAATATCAGCGGTCATGCAGACAACTGCGGAATCAGGGCGTCGATGAAGTATATATAAACATCTTTGAAGAAATCTACAGGAAGTCAACTGCTACCATAGTGCTTCATAAAGAAGCAACAGAATACCAATTAAAAAGGGTGTAAGGCAGGGGGACACAATCTCCCCAATGCTATTTACCGCGTGCTTGCAGGAGGTTTTCAGAAGCGTTAAGTGGGAACAGTTAGGGATAAAAGTTAATGGAGAGTACCTTAGTAACCTGCGCTTCACCGATGACATTGCATTGCTGAGTAACTCAGGGGACGAATCGCAACTCATGATTATGGAGTTAGACAAGGAAAGCAGAAAGGTGGGTCTTAAAATTAATCTGCAGAAAACAAAAGTAATGTACAACAAACTCGGAAAAGAGCAGCGTTTCGAGATAGGTAATAGTGCACTTCAAGTTGTAAAAGACTATGTCTACTTAGGACAGGTAATAACCGCGGATCCAAACCACGAGATTGAAGTAACTAGAAGAATTGGAATGAGGCGGGGCACATTTTGCAAGCACTCTCAAATTATAACAGGTAGATTGCCACTATCCCTCAAGAGGAAGGTACATAACAAGCTGTATCTTGCCGGTACTTAGCTACGGAGCAGAAACCTGGAGACTTACAAAAAGGTTCCACCTAAATTGAGGATGACGCAACGAGCAATGGAAAGAAAAATGCCAGGTGTAACCTTAAGAGACAAGAAGAGAGCAGAGTATATTAGGGAACAAACGGGGGTAAAGGATATCATAGTGAATCAAGAAGAGAAAATTGACATGGGTAGGACATGTAGCGCGTAAACAGGATAACCGCTGGTCATTAGAGTAACTAACTGGATTCCCAGAGAAGGCAAGTGAGTTAGGGGGAGACAGAAGGTTAGGTGGGCAGATGAGATTAAGAAGTTCACGGGTATAAATTGGCAGCAGGAAGCACAGGACCGGGTTAACTGGCGGAACATGGGAGAGGCCTTTGTCCTGCCGTGGACGTAGTCAGGCTGATAGTGATGATGATGATGATGATGATGATGATGAAACAGTGAACATGCTTAAATTTGCGTGAATGAAAAAAGGAGGTGGGGTTCTCTTGCATTTAATGGTACTTGGCAGGATTCTCTGGGCCCGACAGGCTTGAGAACCACGGTCCTAGCGTATTCTTTCAAATTAGCGCAGCGTCCAATAAGTTGTGCAATGCTGAGTCACAGCAGAACTGGCTGGCACTTAGCTTGTCCTAGCTTAGCAATACTTGTAATCTCTCACTTTTCCTTTTTCCTCCTCTAATTAGATAGCTAAGCTTACCCTCTTTATGTGTTTGGCGTCTTTATCTTTTTATTTCTTGCTCTCCTTGCATCTTTCTTTCTGTTATTCTCGCGTTTTCTTTCTCTTCTTTTTCTTTGCTCCTTCTCTCCTCTTACTTTCTCGCATCCTCATTCTTACTTCCCTTTATATCCCCTTCCTTTACCAGATTATGCAAGCTATGCCCGGCTAACGTATCTGGACAGCCGCGTGCTCGCGACGCACGTCTTTAAAATCGTAGGTACGTGGCCCGGGGTTCAAAATATCGCATCGCCGACACGTTTCGCATCTAATTCTGAGGATGCTCGAAGAAGCCCAAGCGCCCTTTTGTGACCTGTGCTGAATGTTTTGTTTATCGCTTCCCACACTCGTGCGGTACAGTTCACATCGGGCAAGGAGGCAGATGCTCGAAGGGCAAGCTAACGGAGCACAGACAGCGTTTCAAACTATGACCACGACGGGTACATGGGAATGCATTGCACCGATTGTGGTTGTCTGCGTCTATTTATTGAATGTAAGGCTTTAAAAAGAGGCATATAAGACGCGTTTATATTTTGGTCACTTGTAATGTCATATGGAGCGAAATTCTTTGCACTAGCATTGTTTGTAAATTATGACGTTTTGGTTATCGTAGTTATTGCGATTACATAAATTCCGCGCTGCGTTATGCGTTATGTGACATGTGTTTGATTTTGTTCTAAATAGCTAGTATTTCTTTAGTATCACGGTGTCAATATTTTGTATTGTTACCATTTTGTTTGATTGCTTATGCTCTATCGGTGTTTTATTGTGCATAACATTTTTTTTCAAGATTCTGTGGACATGCACTTATTTTATTTTCACTTTTTTGTGCAGTTGTCGGGCTGGAAGTATATGCAACTATAAGTATATTGCAAGGGAGTTTAATAGCGACGCCACGTAGTAGGCAGGCAGCCGGTACGGACAGAAATGTTCAAGCAGTCCAGCGTCGACAGTTCGTGCACACGCTCGCGCTTCGCACTCAGAGATGGTCCCACTAGTCAGTGCCTTGAGAATTCCCCACTACCAATACCCCGGTGACGAAGACGAGCCATGCTGGCGACTCAAGGTGACGAGAGAACAGGAGGGTCGTAGCAGGGCTTGAGGCGACTGACGTGGACCATCTCATGACCAAGGCGGTGCTTGTCCGTGGACGGCTTGAGTGGTTCAATCACATAGGTGACACAAGAAGGGTGCTGTATGCCGCGGTAAGGGCCAGTATACTTCGGTACAAACTTGGCAGTCAGTCCAGGAGATTGAAAATGCAGTCGGAGCCACACGAGTAAACCGACGGAGAAAGTGTGCTGAACAAGATCACGGTCGTGGCGATCTTTTTGGGGGGCTTGATTATCGGCTGTGAAGGACCGTGCAAGCTGACGACACTCTTCGGCATGTTCGGCCATTTCAGAAACTGGGCTCAACTCGGAGGCATCAGGATTGTATGGCAGAATCGTGTCGAGTGTGCTGCCTGGGTCACGACCATATAAAAGAAAAAAATGGCAGCATATCCACGGAGTGAATGATGGATAGTGGGGCGAAGCATTCGCCCGCCCATTCGTTCTTGCTTCCGTCCATCCATGCGTGCGTCTGTGTGGCCGCCCGTGCGTCCGTCCATCCGGCCGTCCGTGCGTGCGTTTGCTCATACGTCCGCACGTTCGTCTGTGTGTCCGTTCCTGCTTTCGCCCATGCATCCACTCCTGCGTCGGTCCATGCGTCCATCCGACCGTCCAGCCATCCGTGCGTCCGTTCATGCATCTGTCTGTGTGTCCATTCGTCCACCTATTCAACACTTCAAGTGCCACCATCTCGCATCTTTTTATCATATATTCTTCATATAGAAGCACCGCCATCCAGCGGACATTCCAAGTACTGAACGAGAGGATGCACACGCACACTTTCTTACGGCTTGCGCTTCGTGTCTACTTCCCACCTTTAACCACCTTGAGTTCATGGTACATACTACTTCACTGTATTCGTGGCACTGCGGCCCAACGCTCGCTTTACCTTTCTAAAACCTAGGAGGTTACGCCCAGCGAGTGTAACGTAGAAACCCTTTCTTGTCTCCTGTTCGTTGTTGTACAATAAAAAATTTGCAGCGTGTGCGTTAACTAAAAGTCGAATTCTCCTGTCTCTCACTCCCTCTTAGCAGTTTTTGCCATGTACATTATACACTATCTTTTATTGTTCACAACGCACAGAAGAAACCTCTCACCGGCACCACCTTGGAGGTCAAAATGTAATACTCGTTACACACTACTACTACGGCTACGATGGACAGCCTGTTGTTGATCGAATCGCCGTATTGTAGGCAAACGTCACGAAAAGAAGAAACAACGTCCTAATTGGAGTGGCCGGCATCAATATACATAGCGAGCATGTCTCCCAGGGTTCAATTGAAACGTTCAGTTAGGCCGTTCGTCTGAGGGTGGTAGGCTGTTGATGTGCGGTGTACCGTACGGCATGAATGTAAGAGGTGCTGCAGAACTTCGGACGAAAATACGCGGCCCCTGTCACTCAGGAGCTCCCGTGGTGCACCATGACGAAGAACAAACCGATGCAAGATGAAGGTTGCAACGTCCCGAGCACCAGCCGAAGGTAGCGCTGCCGTTTCGGCGTGCCTTGTCAGGTTGTCAGCAGCCACAGTCACCCATCGATTACCACCAACAGAGCATGGTAGCGGGTCGTATAGGTCAATCCCAACACGGTCAAAGGGCGTGCAGGACAGGGTAAAGGCTGCAGTTGACCGGGTGAATGAGGAAATGTCTGGCGCTGCTGACACAGGGAACATGAGTGAATGTGTGCGTACAAACGTGTACATACCCCGCCAGTAGTAACGTTGGCGGATCCGCTCATACGTCTTCAGCGCACCGGCGTGTGCGTGTTGCGGTTCAACATGAAAATATTCGCAAATATCGGACCGCATATGGCTGAATATGACTAGCAGCCATTTACGACCCACCACTTGATAGTTGCGACGGTATAACAGGCCATTCCGTATGGCGAAATGAGTTGCTTGGCGGCGAAGAGCACGCGGGTAACCGGAAGTTGATGCATCAGAAAGCATATTCAAGAGGGAGACAGTCCAAGGGTCCTTCTGCAGTTCGAATGGCATGTTTGTGACGCTGACAGCAGAGAGGGGAAGGTCAAGGGCTGATATTTCCGTATCAGATTTCACGGGTGATCGTTAAAGCGCATCTGCGTCAAAGTGATTTCGCCCCGATCGGTAGACGACGTGTATGTCGAATTCCTGGAGGCCTAGTGCCCAACGTCCGAGGCGACCAGAAGGATCTTTCAGTGAAGCCAACCAGCAGAACGCGTGATGGTCAGTTACCACGTCAAAAGTTTGGCCGTACAAATAGGGGCGAAACTTGTTTAACGACCACACAATCGCTGGGCACTCATTTTCTGTAACAGAATAGCTGGCTTCTGCCTTACTGAGGGCGCGGCCGGCATAGGCGACCACATACTCCGTAAAACCTGGTTTGCGTTGCACCATTACTGCACCAAGGCTGACGCCACTTGCATCCGTGTGTACTTCGGTCGGTGTAGTAGGGTCGTAATGACGCAGGACGGGTGGTGAGGTAGGGGGTTGGCGCAGTGTTGCGAAGGATTCGTCACAAGCTGCGGTCCAATTCGAAAGATCTGCAGGGCCAGCAAGGAGTTTGGTGAGCGGAGTGATGATGGAAGCAAAGTTCCGGTGAAACCGACGAAAATAGGAGCACAGGCCCTAAAAGCTCCGTAGTTCTTTAACTGTAGTCGGCTTAGGAAATTCGGACACAGCACGAAGCTTGTCAGGGCGGGAAGGATGCCGGCTTTCGAGACGACATGACCAAGTATGGTGAGTTGTTTAGCCCCGAAGTGACATTTTTTTTTCAGGTTAAGCTGAACATTGGCGTTTGTAAGACGCTGTAGAACCTTACGCAGACGAGGGAGATGTGAAGTGATATCGGGTGAAAAGACCACGACGTCATCAAGATAGCACAAGCATATGTTCCATTTGAGACCGCGTGAAATGCTGTCCATCATTCGCACCAATGTGGCGGGCGCATTGCAGATCCGAACGGCATTACGGTAAATTCATAGAGACCATCCGGTGTGACGAACGCCGTTTTTGGACGATCTGACTCAGCCATTAGGACCTGCCAATAACCTGAGTGAAGGTCAAGCGAGGAAAAGAATTCTGCACCTTGGAGACAATCGAGAGCGTCGTCTCTACGGGGAAGAGGGTAAACACCTTTCCTCGTAATGTTGTTTAGGCGCCTGTAGTCTACGCAGAACCGGATCGAACCATCCTTTTTTTGACGAGTACAACTGGTGAAGACCAAGGACTACAAGAAGGCTTGATGACTCCACGCTGTAGCATGTCGTCTACTTGTTCTGCAATTACGCGACGCTCCGCCGGAGACACACGATAGGGGCGCTGGCGCAAAGAAGTACTCTTCCCTGTGCCAATTGTGTGCACAACGGTCTTCGTTCTTCCTAGCACCACTTGGGGAAAGTCAAACGAACGCCTGAATTCGTGCAACAGGATAACAAGCTGCTCTCGTTGAGCCGGGGCGAGATGGCTGTCAATAGAACAGTAAAATGCATCGGACGACACGCTGTTCGAGGCACAGTGAGTAACCAACGCGTTCAGCTCCATAGTCGGCTTGGTGTCGAAGAAATTGGCAGGCACAATAGTACCTTCATCGATAAGCTGATTGTGGCCCAGCGTCTTGTTGCGGCGCAAACTGAGGGGGCACAAGTTGGGATTGGAAATAAATATTCCGGTAGTGTCTTGACAAAGCGCAAGAACGGCGAATGGCAGCGATGTGTGGTGGCGGCTACCGAAGATGTCAGATGGCGTGAATAGAATGGTAGTGTCAGAAAGTGAAGCGCAGCAGGCAAGGACTAACTGGGCGCTGAAAGGCGGAAGGTCTACGTCCGTCACAGCGACAAGGCTAGCCACACTAGATTTGATTTATTGATTGATATGTGGGGTTTAACGTCCCAAAACCACTATATGATTATGAGAGACGCCGTAGTGGAGGGCTCCGGAAATTTCGACCACCTGGGGTTCTTTAACGTGCACCCAAATCTGAGCACACGGGCCTACAACATTTCCGCCTCCATCGGAAATGCAGCCGCCGCAGCCGGGATTCGAGCCCGCGCCCTGCGGGTCAGCAGCCGAGTACCTTAGCCACTAGACCACCGCGGCGGGGCATAGCCACACTAGATACGGCCGCATAAACAGAAGGCGCATCACGAAATGTTAACAGCTCCACTTCGGCCCGAGCGCAGTCCACGACGGCGTGATGACGTGATAAGGCCGCGAGCATGCTAAGAGCATGGTATGTTGTCATGTTCTTACATGACGCACGTGTCAGGATTATCATGTTTGCACTACTCATATACTTTCGTCATCCATTGACGTCGCGAAACACCAAATTTGGTATCTGTGGAACTAGTGAAACGGCCGCGAGCGCAACATGAAGGGCCCGATGTACTCCAATGTAGCGTTGATGCGCACGCACGCTTGGCACAGCGACGCTACGTATAAGCAAAATGCGAGCACTCTATTCATCTTTTCACGGAGGGAAAAAAATACCGCAATGATGGGCTGCACGCGGGAATACGAACGCTAAGGGCGCAGTCCTGTCAATGTATTTTTGAGGGGAGACGCCAATTCGCACAGCCCAAAGAGAACTATGGCGGCGCCCAGGGAGGCGTCTTTGAAAAGGTCGATAGTCTGACGCCAGGCGCGACCAGCGTCCGTCGACGCGGCCCGATGGCAACCAGCGCGAAATGCGACATGTTGCACGTCGCACCGATGCGTTACCCAGACAACACTGCATCTTCCTCTTTTCGTGATGGAGGGACGCTAGACGCGCTGAAAGGTGCATGCGTCGAAGCAACGCAGCACGACGCGTGCCTTCGAGTATATGGCTGGACCGTCGCCTGGCGTTGCAACGCCGGCCTGACGCGACGAAGTGAATGCCGGCGAGCACGCGCACCGCGTCACGTAGAAATGTATTGGTGCCTCCACTGTGGTATGTAGTCATGTTCTCACCAGACACGCATCTCATGATTATTGTGTTGTCACCAGTCACATGCCATCGTCATCCATTGGCGTCACGTAATACGAAATTTGGCATACGTAAAGCTAGCGAAACGGCCGCTAGGGCATCATGAGTGTGACATGTAGTCATGTTGTTACATGACGCCCATGTCGTAATTATCATCTTTGGATGTGTCATTTATCTATGTCACCCGTTCGCTTCGCGTTATAGCGCGTTTGGTAGATGTGAAGCTAGCGAATCAGCCGCGAGCGTGTCATGAGCGTAGCATGTAGTCATGTTGTTACAAGATACGCATCTCATGTTTATAATGTTTTGCACCAGTATCACACCTTCTTCATTCATACACGTCCCGCAATAGCACATTTGGTATATGTGAAGCTAGCGAAAGTGCCGCCAGCGCGTCATGAGCGTAGCAGGTAGTCATGTTGGCACATGGCACGCATCTCATGTTTATCATGTTTGCAACAGTCACATACCTTCATCATACATTCACGTACCGTAATACAATATTTGGTATATGTGACGCAAGAAAAATGGGCGCGAGCGCATCATGAGCGTGGCATGTAGTCATGTTGTTACATGACACGCATGCCATGATTTTTATGTTAGGGTCTGTCACTTGTGTTCGCCATGCAATCTGGCCATACCATACCAGTTTTTCAACAAGCCGCATGAACGAAACCACCGCAAGAGCTGCAGGACCATGAAAAGTAAATCATGACATTCATGACATACATATCATCATTTTCATGTTATGAGTAGTCAAATATACTCTTCATACAGTGATGTTATGCCATACCAAGTTTAGTATCGATACCAACATCGAAACGACCAGGAGAGCTAAAAGCCATAGGCGGCTAGATAGATAGATAGATAGATAGATAGATAGATAGACAGACAGACAGACAGACAGACAGACAGATAGATAGATAGATAGATAGATAGATAGATAGATAGATAGATAGATAGATAGATAGATAGATAGACAGACACAGACAGACAGAAAGACAGACAGATAGATAGATAGATAGGTAGATAGATAGATAGATAGATAGATAGATAGATAGATAGATAGACAGACAGACAGACAGACAGACAGACAGACAGATAGATAGATAGATAGATAGATAGATAGATAGATAGATAGATAGATAGATAGATAGATAGATAGATAGATAGATAGATAGATAGATACGGTCAAAGTCACTGAAGTTTGTTAAGAAATGCTTCGCATTTAAAATTGCGTTACTGGATGATTTGCGTTCATGGCACTCACGAGCCACCTTTTTCTTCCTACTCGTGTCAGGGTGTAGGCGCTCGCAATCGGAACACCACCTTGAAATCTCTCCTTTTAAATATACTGCCCGAGTTTGTTTTTTTTAATATCGTCTTACGTACATCAGCGCGCTCTCCAAATATGTAAATGAAGCCCGCTTCGACACATCGTTTACGTAGGGCTGTAGATTTTGACCGCGGTCTCATCGTTCACAGGCATTTTCTCCGGTCAGTCATTGCTCGGGCACCACAAGCCACGTCTTCCTGGGATTCCGACAGTTATTCGAATTTCAGTAACTTCCGTGCCCCGGGTAATTATGGTCTTAGGCCAATCCTGCGCGCTGGTTCTATATAATCATCACATACGAGCTTCCACTTTTTGTAAATAATAAAAATGTTTGTACTGTCTACGTTGATAACCAACGTTTTGTCTGCATAAAGTGTCCTCTAAAGCAGCGCCTGACTGTCACATAGTACTTACATTAAGAAATCTAAGTTGTGCGGAACGTACGTCACGTATCCACTTCAATTGCCAATGCGGGCCGTTCCTTCATATCTCAATATCACGAGATCGCTCAGTTTCAGCATTTCGAAACTATAGTGGGCCTCGAACTGTCCAAGTTGTTGTTCTCCTGCCAAGAACACATTAAGCACCACACTTTCCTAGGCTATCGTTAATCTTTCTGTTAAACCTCCATCATTCCAAATCTGAACAGTAAATTTTGAAACCACTCGATTCTTGGCCAATCCCCCACAGTGGGTATGCGCCACTAACAATAGGAGAACAACAACAACAACAACACAGTGGATGGACAGCAGGATTTACAGTTCCTTTTCTTATCCATATTATTTCAGACAACTGCAGAATATTCTGTGAAGATTCCATCACTCGGATCATTTATCTCTAAGGTCGCTGCAGTGCGATCAAGTCACCATTTTGTTTTTTTTTTTCTCACTCACTGCTTTCAGATGGAAATTTTAGATTAGAATGGTGGACCTGTGAGTTTCAAACACCGTGCCAACTTCAATCTGAACCGAAATCTTCATATAAAGAACACAAATCTTTGCTTTGCAGTAACTTGGGCTCGAGTCTGCTCACGGGTCTTTCCCAGGGGCGCTAGATCACAAAGAGCAAGGCGGGTGCTGTATGTCTACTAACTTCTTGTGCCCTTCACCGCTGTCGGTGTTTTTTTTTCACAATCCTGAAGTGTGGGTTTTTTGCACTATTGAGGTCAACGTGTACAGGGAGTTTAGCTAATTGTGCGAGACGTGATATAAATGTGATATTCACCATTGTAGTTAGTTTGCTTTAGCGGCACCACGTTTAGATTAGCGAAATTTCAAATAAGACATTGGGTAAAAAACAACTGTCCCAAGTCGCGCATGAAGCTGTAGGATCGAAAGAGAGAATCGTTGCCATTTCTGCGAAAAACTGCCTTGAATTGTTTAAATTTGGCCACTGAGAATTTGCGGAATCTGGCCAATTTCACTGTCGAACAATAAAACAAAGAGCGCAACCGCAATATTTTTCCGAAATGTCCATTCAGAATTAGATATATCTATTGCATCGTTATGTTTGCTGATATAGCATGCTTGGCGCGCGTAGCTGAACTGACGCAGAAGAAACACTATTGAATGACAAGGTTTCAGTATGCGGCTCAAGCCACGATTTTGTTTTCACTTCAGTCTGGACGTTTCGCTTATAAACAACCACGTCAATTCCGGCCGTGAATTTTCTACGATGCGAGCTTCTTACCGCAATGAAGACTTGGGTTCTTATACATTTCGGATTACCTATGGCACATGCTCGTATGCCGTGGGACGTGCTTGCACGTACGAGGCGAACATGACTAGAAAGGGTTTTGTGACGCTTTCTCTGTACTCCTCTTCTAAAGAGCACCCAGTCAGTCTTAAGCAGACAGAAAAGTGTCTTTGGTTCACATATTGATCAACCCACTTGTGTTCCACAGCAGTAGTGCCAGAATGTGAGGTGGAAGGTCTCTCTGTGCAGGCAACGCCCTTATACGGCCACAGTCGACAAGCTCATGAGGATGCCTCGCTGCAACTCATCCGCTACTGTGGAGATCATCGAAGATGGCGGCTCGTGCTCGTCGCGGTCGCCGAGTGTGTGCATCATGCGTGAGCCCTCGAGGCCACCACCGCCGAGCATTTACATCGTGAGCGAGTCGTCCAGGCCCCCATCGCCGAGCGTTCTCATCGTGAGCGAGTCAACGAGGTCTCCGTCATCAATCGTGTGCATGGTGAAGGAGGAGGTGCGGTCTCCCAGCTTCTGTGTCACCAGCGGCAAGCGCACGTCCTCACCCGCCATCGTGTACGTAGTGACTGAGGGCAAGCAGAAGCCGCCACGGAAGGTCGCCCGTTCACCACACGCATGCATTTTCACCGCGTTGTCGCCTAGGCGCCGGTGCGTACAACGAGTGCATCGTGACGCAGGAGAGGCCACCATCACCCGGCTTGTGCATCGTCATAGAGACACGCAGGTCTTCGTGTCTGCGTGCTCATGAAGGAGCCTAAGTGTTCATCGTTCTCAACAATTCATACAAAAGTAGACGAAGCAACGCTTCGACACACACGTCAACGCACTTACCGACAAGTGGTACCTGGGGGTCATTGCCCAGTTCCAGACTTCCTTTCCACAAATCGGAAACTGGGCACCTGCCTCTATGGCACTGTGCGAGTAGCTGGGGCACACGTGTATGCAGTTGGTGTCGAAGTGTGCTTGACATGTAAAATAAAGTTTAACTCCTATTAGTGTCGGCTGGGTGCACTCTTAAAGATACCACGTACTATTTTTCTGGGGGTTAGCAGGCTTCAGTTGTTATGGTAATGCTCGTTTGAAATATCGGCGGGGAAGGTGGGAATAGCTTCCAAGCCAAGGAGCTATTGGTACGTGCCAAACGTTCATGAGCAAGCAATATAACCATAATGTGCCGCAGTAAAAGTCAACAAGCGGCAGCAACAAAACCAGTAGGAAAAGTGAAGCCGGGAATGCTGGCTCTTGTCCACAGTAAGCCAATGTTAAATGGAAGCTGTTCCAACTCTGCATACAGTGTGTGCCCGAGAATTGTAGTGATGAGTATTGCTAGTGTTCTCCAAACCGCGATATGATTACGAAGGACACCGTACTGGAGGGCTCCGGAACAAGCACCTACGTATGAAACAGCGGCTGAAATTCGAATATTAGGGTGAGCAGACGAGCACCTCAACGACTAACCCACCATGGCGGGACAGTCGCAATCATGAACGGGTATGTGCTGCAGAGTCTGGGCAAGCCTCGCTACTCAGCTCTACGGCGTGGCCCGTGATAATCGTCATTGGTGAGTGAACGAGAGAGAAAGAAATGGAAAGAAACAAAAAAACAAAAATATAATTTTGAATAACATTTTTTATGACGTGGAATTTGAACACTCGTACCCTCCACACGAAGGCTATCTTCCTAACCACTCGGCTCTCCAGGCACGCAAGCTGAGTATAGCATAGCCTTGTGTAGAATTATGTTCAGGCGTCAGGAAAATGAAGTGGTGGTCAGCAGAAGGAAAGAATAAAACGCAGCACAAAATAATCGACAAAGAGACAGGTAGAAAGATCATAACACGTAGCTGCGTAAATTTTGACTGACCCACGACGGCGACGTGACGGTCAACGTCACTTGCGACATGTCATTGAAATAGCGCACAGGTAGCCTTGTACTTTTTCACTTGCTTTATTTTCAAAAATCGCACTTCTCTGCGAGCTGAACTTGGCGGTTTCGCCGGTGTCTGCGGTGCCATAGGCCACAGAACACGTCGACTTTAAATTTAGAAAAATCTATCAGAACGAAACACGAACCGATATGATAATCTTGATTTTCCAACTCTCAGGGTGCGTCATAGTGGAGCATATGTGTGCACGTTCTTTCCACTGTGGATTAATGAGATTCGTAGCACGGAACGTTTTCTACCTAAAGGCCAGGGGCCCGTCTACACTGAGTCTATTATCATCTTGTAACTGAGGTACAAGGGCAATGATGTGGTCAGCTTCTTCTTGCAAATTTATCTGAAGCTCAGCCGTGGTGGACAAAGTTTTGTAATAATCTTCAAATGCGGCTTTTATTTCACATGTCTCTGTGCAAATAGAACCCTGTGACTCAATTTGCAGTATCTGTTTAGAAAGTGCATATCTCTTTTCATCCCCGAGTGCTTTCTTAGTGGGTTCCTGTTCAGTGAAATGAGCAACACTGGAACAATTCATTGTTCCCCATTATACATCTGTATCGTGTTTTTGTATCAGTGCTCGTACCACATTTATCTCATCCATGTACAAGCCCGGCTGTTGACTTTGAAAAGTAGGGAACCTATGAAGTAAAACATAAAGACATCATATTTCTCAGTTTTTTTTTCTTTGAGATATTTCACAAGAAATGCTAATCGCCTCGTAGTTAACTTTTTTCTTTGAACCTTTCCCAATGAGCGAACGTAAGCAGGTGACGACACTCTGTTACCTCTGGTACTAATTATTTAACTATTTTTACCAAGCAATCCTCACGCCACAACTTTACGTTAAGCTTCCATGAACTCTGCATAAGAGGACTTCACGAAAAATATTAGGTTTTCAAGAAACAGTGACCAAGAAATGATCTGTGACCAAGCAGCAGCCATGCTCTCCCTGAAAATGCAGTGAAAATACCTTTCAAGCTTCACAAACACTTGAGTCCTGTGTACATCTTCACAATACAACATGAAATAATGCCGTAATAATATGTGGTACAAGCGCATATTGCCATCGGGAGTCAGAACATGGCATTATAATAATCACTTTATAGTTTAAAGCCAGTCACCCACTACAAAAGGCATACACCTTACTGCATCATTAAGGCCACGTAGTGAGTGAATAGCAGGTTATAAAACATTCCACACACTTAGTCTTTAAAGGGGCCCTGACACACTTTTTGAGCATGGTCAGAAAACGCTGCCATTCGGTACTAGAATCTTCCGAGAACACGCGACCCAAAGCGCAGCACGTGGGCTAGAATTCACAATAAATTATCAAAGTCAGCTACAAATAGCTTTCTATTCTCTCGACAAATCAGGGCAAATAAGCCCAGTAAGCTCATCTGTCAGCCATTGACTGATTTGAACATGGCGCGCTTGGTTGTTACAGAGGTTGCCGCGAGAGACCATCACTTGTACACGCGTGCGCACGCGATTGCACTGAGAAAGCCGCGTATATAAAGAAAAAAGTGAAAAATTCTGCAGATCATAAAGCGCAAGTGACGTGTTTTTTTTTCGATCCTCCCATTCCTTTCAGCTCAGCTTCCAGCGCTCTCATCGGGACGAGAGAAGAGAGAATCTGATTGCAGCGTGTGACAAATATTTGTAACTCCGCTCGTACTGGACCGATTCTTGATATTTTCGTGGCGTTCAATTTGTGAGATAATACGATTTTCCAGTGAAGTATATCCATGGTTACTAAAAACAGTGTTTCAAGGCCCCTTTAAAGTATGTACAAAGGTCATAATATTGCCATCACTTTGAACCCTTAAAGACGAAGTTTTAAGGACCCCTAATATTTAAGGAACAGTTTTAATGATAATGCGATGAACTATGCTGCGCACCGTTCGCAATAATTGCAGGTAATGATTTGATGCATTGAAGAAGGAAAAAGAACAATTATAGAATTCCAGTTTGCACCACAGACGGTCAAGTTTACGTACTAAATCGAACCGAAAAATTTTTATTGATTTTTTATTTACATCTTTACCGGTATCAAATGGGTACTTTTACTTGCGATCAGGACGATTCGGATCAGTTAGTTGTCTTGATCATGATCAACTTTATGGTCACTGCTACACGGCCTAAGCACTGGGTCAGATGAAATGCGCCAGGTGGCGCTGGCGTGTCCTAAAACATGTCGTTGAGAAAACTCGGGCTGAGTATACAATGAGTCTGAGCCATACGCCGTGTAGTCGCTTGGGCCCGGATTAATGCTTCATCTGGAGGTGTAGAGAGAGAGAGAGAGAGAGAGAATAAACATTTATTATTAACAAATGCACACTGAGCCTTCTTTAGGTGGGGCCCTCAGTCCAGGGCTCCATTGCCTTGCGCGACCCTGCGAGCCCGCTGGACCAGCTGCTGCTGTTCCTGCCGGCGTAAGCTGAGCAGTGCAGACTCCCAAGTGGAAAGGGTGGGATTGAGAATGGGAGGAACGCCCTGTGGGGCAGAGCATTCCCACGTGGAGTGGTACACCGTCGGTACGGATCCACAGAAGGGGCAGTAGGAGGGGTAGAGAGTCGGATGAAAGTGATTTAGCATAAGGCAAGGAAATGAATTGGTCTGTAGTTGTCGCCAAGTGACAGCATCTGCTCTGTTAAGTGAAGGATGAGTGGAAGGATACGTATAACGGCTCTGTCGGTAGTACTCCAGCGTAACGTTGTAGTTTAGTGGTTTTGTCGATGCGTCGTCTGGATTGGACAGCTCTTCCAATGGAGCCCGGCCAGTCAGATCTCGGGTAACCGCATGAACGCGTTCATTGCCATGGAGAGAGGCATGTCCAGGAGTCTAGACAATACGCACAGGACGTAATGCGGATGGTGAGACAGAAGAGAGGATATTGTGTGTATGTGCAGCTACAAGTCCTTGAGCGAAAGCACGGCAAACAGCTTGTGAATCTGTTACAATAGTGACAGGGGAGTCATGTGACAGTGTCGTAGCGTGAACAATTGCCAGAGCGAGAGCTCCCTCCTCTGCCAGACCACTGTCTGTAGTGCGAAGTGTGGCAGACGCCACACTTCGTATGTGTCATCTGTCACGGCTAAACAATGACTGACTTCTCACGGTAGCGTGCTGCATCAGTGTAAAGTACTTGTAAGTCTGAGGTACCATCACAAAGACGCGTGTCATAGCCTGAGCTCGGGCACGTCGACGAACGGCGTGGCGGGAGGGATTCATATTGCGTGGAATCGGAGACACTTTGATGAGTGCGCGGACAGTAGAAGCAAGTTTAAGTCACGGTACTTGTGCGGGTTTTTTGGGAATCGGGTAGCTAAGACGAGACAGGATGGCGCAGCCCTGACGGGTCTGCCTGAGCCGTTGGAGCTGACTGACGTGCTGTGCCTCGATGAGTTCGGTTACGGTGTTGTGAACTCCTAATTGAAGGAGGCGTTGTGTAGATGCGTGTGGAGGCAAGCCGAGAGCCGCCTTCACAGCTGTCCGTAGAAGGATGTCCATCTTTTTTATTTGAGCTAGCGTGAGATTGTGAAAGGGTAGATGATAGGTGAGCCGACTAACTATGAATGCTTGTACTAAGCGGAGGACATCCTTCTCACAGAGGCCTCTCCTGTGATTGGTGATGCGTTGGATCATGTGTGTAATTTGAGTTATCTGCTGAGCCAGAAGGTGTGTAGTGTGCGTGGCCTTGCCGTCGGACTCAAGTTAGAGGCCTAAAATGCAAATTCGTGGTACTAGAGGGATAGGACGGCCATCAAGAAACAGTGAAATGTCAGGAGAATCAGCGGTTTGGGGCGCCGCTTGCATACCAATAACAACTCCGACTTATCCACTGAGCACGTAAGGCTGCCGGCAGCAGCATAGTCTTGTACCACAGACACAGCTTCCTGTAGGGCGTCCCGAATGGTTCCGTCTGATCCTTTGGTTGCCCCAATTGTAATGTCGTCTGCATAGATGGCATGCTGGATGTTGGGAACCTGTTGCAATAGGGAAGGGAGTTTAGCCGTAGCCACGTTGAACAAAGTGGGCGAGAGAACCGAGCTCTATGTTGTTCCTCTGCCTGCGAGACGAATGACGTCCGAACGGAGGTCTCCAATCCCAATAGTGGCTGTGCGGTCAGAAAGAAAGGACCTGACGTAATTGTAGATACGTGAGCCACACTGAGATGAAGCGAGATCGTCAAGAATAAGGTCATGGGAGACGTTGTCAAAAGCACCCTTCAGATCCAGGGCCAGAATAGCTCGGACCTGGTTTGAAGTGGGGCTATCCAACACGTCCTCCTTAAGCTGTAATAATACGTCCTGTGTAGAGAGATTAGGATGGTAGCCGAATAGTGTATCAGGAAAAAAGTGATTGTCTTCGAGTAATGGTCGTAGTCGAGAGAGGACAACGCGTTCAAAGAGTTTAGCTACACATGAAGTTGAGGATATAGGAGGAATAGCGGCTACACATGAAGTTAAGATTCTGGAGAAATAGCGGCTTGCCAGGCTTCGGAATAAGTATGATTTCTGCGTGTCGCCACTCCTGTGGTAGCGTGTCGTTGTTCCAATGTTCGTTGTAAAAAGCGGTTAAATATTCGATGGACTGGTCATCTAATTTACGCAGAATTGTGTACGTAATTCCGTCTGTACCGGGTGCTGTGTTACGCTTAATGCTTTGCAAAGCTGCCCTAATCTCTGCTTCTGTATTGTCCTCATCTAGAAGCGTATCGTGTACGTGTGGACAATCACGGTGGGCGGGACGGGGGCCCGTGGATACATAGTGTTGTTTTAAGGTGTGCAGTGGTATCGTCGAGCCTTGATTTGTGGAGAATGGTGCGGATTGCGTTAGCAGTGTGTGATTTTGTCTGCGTGAGATTTAAAAGAGCACGGAGTATACGCCACGTTCGAGGTGTACTTAGTGAGCCGTTGAGTCGATCACAGAAGTTATGCCAATTGTTGCTAGTGAGGATGTTCGCATAGTCATGTGCCTCAGTAGCTACTTGGGCGATTCGGAGACGAAGTTTTTGGTTATGTTTCTGTCGCCGCCACTGCCGTGTCAAGCCTCTGTGGGCATCCCAGAGATGCAGAAGATGTCGGTCCGCATCCGGGGCTTCTGTCGTCGCAGCGATGAGTTCGGTAGCTCTTTGAAAATCGGACTGAAGTTGTAATATCCAAGCCTCTAGGGAAGGAGAGTCCGGATGGGTAGTTGTACGATTACGCCTAAATACATTCCAATTTCTTAGTTTAATGAGGCGCTCTGGGGCACGCGTGGCTGCTAATTGGAGCTCTGTAGTTAGTATATGGTTGTCATAATATGTGCTGCGCGGACGCGAAACAGAAACTAAAGAAACGACAATAGTGTGCCGTGCGGGGGCGAAGAGGATATGATGTGTGCGTGTATGTGCCGTGCGGTGCCTACGAGGAAGACGACAGCTCGTGAGGCACGGGCTCGAGGGTGCGTGACCCGTGCCTTCGGCAGTGCGCGAGGTACGTCGTTCGAGGCAGGATTACCTCGTTGGGCGTCTGGCCCATAGGTACGACCCAGGCCACGTCGCGACACTCGTACCAGCCGAGTGGACAGCTCAGCCTCCGCTAGACGACCGGTTTAGGAGAGCTGGCGCCAGGTTCCTGAACCTGTCCTTGTCCCGCTGGTCGTGGAGAGCTGGCGCCGGGTGCCTGAACCTGCCCTTGCGCCGCTGTTCCAGGAGGGCTGGCGTGGGTTTCCGAGGCGGACTGCAGGTGCTCAAGGGCACAACTCCCTGCCGCCGGAACACGTGGGTCGTCGGCTCCAGTTCGTCGACAGTGGCGCTGAGCCACTGGAGTTCGACGCGGCGACCCTGCGTCTCCCGACTTCGTCACTGCAGGTGACGACGCCGCCCAACGTCGACTTCGCCACTGAATGGTGCCGACGGGGCATCAACGACGGCCCAGGCTACTACCCCGACGACCTGAACTGTAGGCCGAACGTTCTACTTATTCATTTAGTTTAGCCGCGTGTTTTTGTGTTAGGAACTTCGTAATGTGTGGGTTGTCCATGTGTGAAGGGTACAATAGAAGTTGGACGTGTGTTTGTGCACTGGCGTGCTGTCTGATTCTTTCTGGAGCGGTCCTGCCCCAATAACATCACAAACTGGCGAGCCTGCCAGGATCCGCTCGTTAAACCAGTGAAAGAAGACAGTTTCGCTCGAGGCAGACACACGTTCAGACTGCACCATGGACTTGGAAAAACTCGCCGCTATAGGGCTCTAACTAGGGTTCTCGGGTGCAGAGCTAAACAAGTGGATTGAGGCCCAACAGGCTAAGCTAAGGGATGAGAGAGCTGTAGAGCGAGAGGCAGCCAAAGAAGCTGACGAGAGGCAGCGTGAAATTCTGCAGCTTAAGGTAAAGCTTCAGGAAGGAGCTCAGAATATGCCTGTAGCAGCTAATGACGCTTTGACTGCGCCCAGCACCTCCTCACCCCTCAATCCGCAGAAGTTACTGCCTGTATTTGACGAGAAACGCGATGATCTGCACGCGTATCTGCAGCGATTCGAACGCGTAGCCACAGGACAGGATTGGCCGCAAGAAAAATGGGGTCTCGCTGTTAGCCTGTGCCTAACGGGTGACGCGTTAACCGTGATAGGCCGAATGACTGCCGCTGATTCGCTGGACTACCAAAAAGTAAAGAAAGCTCTACTGCAGAGATTTCAGTTTACGGCTCAAGGCTACCAAGATAAGTTTCGGAAAGCACGAGCAGCAGATGGTGAAACTGGACGACAGTTAGCAGCAAGAATTACCAGTTATTTCGACCATTGGATAGACATGGCAAACGTATCCCAAACCTATGAAGGTCTAAGGGATCACGTAATCTCTGAGCAATTCTTGCGTTGTTGCCATCCAAAGCTGGTTGTTTTCTTAAAAGAGCGAGAGTGCAAGTCACTAGATGAACTCGCTAATTTGACGGATCGCTTCCTTGAGGCGCAGAATTTGACTAATATAGGAAAAGGTCCTGACCCCGCGAAAGAATCCAGTGGAAAGCCTACCGAAGCGTCGCGGAAACCGCAACTCAAGTGTATCCTGTGTCATCGTTTCGGACATTTGGCTCCTGACTGCCGCAATCCACCTAAGCAGATGCTGAAATGCAAGTTGTGCGGTAAAACGGGACATGTCACAGAAACTTGCCGAAACCAGCATGGGAACAACAAACCGAGTTCTTCGTGCGCATTTAGCGAACCTGACTCTGCCCGGGCTGGTGCTAGAAAAACAGCCAAGCGTCCAGGAGGGAAAATTCCTTGCTCAAGTCACCACGACGACAAGAACGGGCAGGGTACAATACGTTTCCTGGCCGACGGGATGCCCGTGGTCGAAGGTCTGCTGCTAGGAAGAGAGGTTCGAGTCTTACGCGATACGGGATGCAACACGGCAATCGTCCGACGGGAGCTCGTTCCTGATGTGTGCCTGACAGGCAAGAAAATCAGTGTCGTTCTCCTAGACAGGTCAACTAGCCATCTCCCGGAAGCTATTGTACAAGTCAACACGCCGTACTTCACAGGGATGCTGAAAGTGGCTTGTATGGATCAACCCCTCTATGACCTTGTGCTGGGAAATCTTCCAGGCGTCAGAGGACCATACGATCCAGATTCTGACTGGAAGCAGGCGACTCATACCCAGGTGGATGAGTTACCTGCGCAAGCACACCCGACCAAGTCACCTGTCACCTCAAGATCTGCTTCTTCAAGCGTGGCAAAAACCAAAGCCAATCAACAAGGTCAAGAAAATATCAGGCCTTTGTACGTGTCAACAACGCTCTTACCTGACGTTACCAGAGCCCAACTCGTCGAGGAATAGCGAAATGACCCGACACTCAAAGCTGTCTTTGCTAAAGTGAATAAAGAGTTCAAATCGGGAAAGGGCCACTGTTACGATTTCATCGAAGATAAAGGCTTGCTTTATCGACGCTACCGCCTTGCCACTGGCAGGACGTTTAAACAGCTGGTCACTCCGAAAGCGTTCCGGGTAGGCATACTGGACATTGCTCATGGCAGTATCATGGCGGGACACCAAGGCATCAAAAGAACTACTGATCGTGTCCTAGAAGAATTTTATTGGCCTGACCTGAACGGAGACGTAAAGCGCTTTGTCAAGTCTTGCGACAAGTGCCAGAGAACTACCCCTAAAGGAAAAGTTGGAGTCGCACCACTAGGCAACATGCCTCTTATCCGGACACCTTTTGAAAGGGTCGCGGTTGATTTAATCGGCCCATTTTCACCAAGATCGGACCGTGGGAACCGATATGTTCTGACACTTATCGATTTCGCGACTCGCTACCCTGACGCTGTAGCATTGCCCGCAATCGATGCAGTTCACATTGCGGAAGCACTCATCGAGATTTTTTCCCGCATCGGCTTGCCAAAGGAAATCGTCACCGACCAAGGGGCAAGTTTTACCTCAGAATTAATCAACGAGGTTAGCAGGCTTCTCTCCGTGAAGATGCTAAAGACAACCCCATATCATGCGATGGCGAACGGTCTCGTGGAGAAATTTAATGGCACCCTGAAGACAATGCTAAAGAGAATGTGCCAAGAGAGACCTCGATCTTGGGACAGGTACCTAGCTCCGCTACTCTTTGCATATAGGGAAGTTCCACAGACAAGCCTCGGGTTCTCTCCGTTTCAGCTCATTTACGGCCGCCACGTCCGAGGACCGCTAACCGTGCTGAGAGAACTGTGGACAAATGAGGGGCTAGACGCAGAAACGCGGACGACTTACACCTACGTCTTTGATTTGCGCAATCGCCTAGAGGAGACTTGCAAGATAGCCCATGAACAGCTGGAGAAGGCTCGTGTGAAGCAGAAAACCTATTATGACAGGAAAAGTCGCCCTAGAAAATTATGCCCAGGCAACAAGGTTTTAATTCTGCTCCCGACTGACTCCAACAAGCTGTTAATGCAGTGGAAAGGGCCGTTCCAAGTCATCGAACGGAAAAATGATGTCGACTACGTCATCGATGTGTTTGGGAAAAACAAATTTTTCATATCAACATGCTCAAAAAATACGAAGAGCGCGAAGTGACGGAACCACAACAGGTGTCAGTTGTTGCAGAGCTCCACGAAAATCTCCCCGAAGAAGAAGACGAAGTCAAACAAATGCCCATATTGAGCTTGTATCGCACGCAGTTCAGCACGGATGTCAAGCTATCACCACACCTCACTGCTGAACAAGTTCAGAATGTGCAAGCACTTTTTCAAGAGTATGCGGACATTTTTTCTGACTTACCAGGGAAAACAGCACTCGTGGAGTGTTCGCTACGTCTGACCTCCAATAAGCCTGTGCATGTTCCGCAGTACCCCATCCCCCTTGCCTTGCAAGAAAGAGTAGAAAAGGAAGTGCAAGAGATGCTGAAACTCGGTATTATTGAGCGGTCTCAGTCGCCGTACCACGCTCCCATTGTCGTGATGAAGAAACCGGACAACACGATTAGGTTGTGCATAGACTTCAGAGAATTGAACAAGATTCTGGCCCCCGACTGCGAGCCAATACCACGCATCGATGTAGTTCTTGCACTTGTTGGACAAAAGCAGTTTTTCTCCAAATTTGATTTCACGAAAGGATACTGGCAAGTACCGATGGATCCAAACAGTCGTGAAAAAACTGCTTTCTCCAGCATGTCTGGGCTCTATCACTTCCTCTACATGCCTTTTGGCATTAAAACGGCGCCAGCAGTATTCGCGCGCCTTATGAGATCAGTACTGGGTGGTGTCGACAACGTTCACCATTATTTCGACGATGTCATCATTGCGACCGATACTTGGCAAGAGCACATCGACGCCCTCAGACAAGTTTTTGAACGAATTAACCAAGCTCACCTCACCATAAAACCAAGTAAATGTGAGATAGGAGAGCGAAGCATATCCTTCTTGGGACATCGAATCGGGGAGACTACAGTTGAACCGCTTCTCAAAACGCTAGACAAGATTCTTGCCGCAAAACGACCTACAACCAAGAAAGCAGTGCAGTCGTTTCTTGGCTTGACCGGCTATTACAGGAAGTTTATACCTAACTACGCCGAACTGACCAAGCCGCTGACGGACCTTACAAGAAAGGGACAAAGCCACACTGTTTCATGGGGCGCACATCAAGAGGAAGCTTTTACGGCCCTCAAGAAGAAGCTCGGTGATGCTCCCATCCTCCTTGCTCCCGACCTCTCGAAGGAGTTCGTTCTTCGTACGGATGCCTCCAATACAAGCCTGGGCGCAGTATTGCTCCAGATGGGAAAGGGCCAGGTGCTGCATCCAGTTGCTTACGCAAGTCGTAATTTATTGCCCCGAGAAACCCACTATTCAACAATAGAACGGGAATGCCTTGCACTTGTTTGGGCAGTGCAAAAATTTCATATTTACCTCTATGGCAAACCTTTTGTCATTCAGTCAGACCACCAACCATTACAGTATTTAAATTCCGCCAAACACGTGAACAACAGAGTGTTGAGGTGGAGTCTCCTTATGCAGTAGTACTCATTCACAGTTCATTACATCAAAGGTTGTGACAATGTTGGAGCCGACTACTTGAGTCGCGCATAACTGCCGTTTAGGTAGCAACGTGGTTCTTAATACTACTAGCCCTCAGTCGTGAATAGTTGACTCCTAGTTGCGACATAGCAACCCTACTTGTACGGTAGTTTTCCAACCGAACTGTAAGCAGCCTTCTGTGAACATTCTGCTACTATGTACATGCGACCCATAAGACAATGCAGTGCAGTGCAGGGACCGTGCAGTGACCGTGCAGTGCAGTGACCATTCGTTCGCCCCGCGCCCTTGTAGTAGAATAGTTGCAAACAACTTTCTCGGAAAAGGGGGTGATGTCATAATATGTGCTGCGCGGACGCGAAACAGAAACTAAAAAAACGACAATAGTGTGCCGTGCGGGGGCGAAGAGGATATGATGTGTGCGTGTATGTGCCGTGCGGTGCCTACGAGGAAGACGACAGCTCGTGAGGCGCGGGCTCGAGGGTGCGTGACCCGTGCCTTCGGCAGTGCGCGAGGTACGTCGTTCGAGGCAGGACTACCTCGTTGGGCGTCTGGCCCATAGGTACGACCCAGGCCACGTCGCGACACTCGTACCAGCCGAGTGGACAGCTCAGCCTCCGCTAGACGACCGGTCTAGGAGAGCTGGCGCCAGGTTCCTGAACCTGTCCTTGTCCCGCTGGTCGTGGAGAGCTGGCGCCGGGTGCCTGAACCTGCCCTTGCGCCGCTGTTCCAGGAGGGCTGGCGTGGGTTTCCGAGGCGGACTGCAGGTGCTCAAGGGCACAACTCCCTGCCGCCGGAACACGTGGGTCGTCGGCTCCAGTTCGTCGACAGTGGCGCTGAGCCACTGGAGTTCGACGCGGCGACCCTGCGTCTCCCGACTTCGTCACTGCAGGTGACGACGCCGCCCAACGTCGACTTCGCCACTGAATGGTGCCGACGGGGCATCAACGACGGCCCAGGCTACTACCCCGACGACCTGAACTGTAGGCCGAACGTTCTACTTATTCATTTAGTTTAGCCGCGTGTTTTTGTGTTAGGAACTTCGTAATGTGTGGGTTGTCCATGTGTGAAGGGTACAATAGAAGTTGGACGTGTGTTTGTGCACTGGCGTGCTGTCTGATTCTTTCTGGAGCGGTCCTGCCCCAATAACATCACAATGGTGATCACTGCCTAGATTCACCATGAGGTTGCACCAGGAATGGTGACTAACCCCCTTGACTATCGTGAGGTCGGGGCATGTGTCCCTGCTCACACTATTACCTAGGCGAGTGGGTTGATCAGGTTCTGTCAGCAGGGTCATGTGATGAATCGCGAGAATCTGTGCGAGTCGTCGGCCTTTAGGCGTTTTTGTTGCGTAGCCCCAAGCCGGATGAGGGGCATTGAAATCTCCTACAATAACTATGTGTTTACCAAACTTGCATAGTTGTGCAAATAAATGACCGAAGTCATCTTTCCTGGCGTTACGCGCACTGTAAACGTTAAGCACGTACAGGCTGCTACTGGAACGAGAGCACGGGACTGATTCGAGAAGTACGTGTGAGATGGAGGTGCTTTGAAGGGTGTGTTCTATGACAGTGACATACTTAGAAACTAATGTAGCTGTGCGATGTGGTGTATTGTTCGTTACGTCCGTGTATGTGGTGTAACCCGGAAGCGTAGGGGTACATTGTACTTCTTGTAACGCTATAACATCGGGAGTAATCCGCTGCGTCGCAATGAATTGCATTAGAGCTCCGCGTTTCCTACGATACCCCCTGCAATTCCACTGCCACACACGTAGGAGTGGAGGGGTGTCACGCGTTAACCTACGGTTTCTCGCCATGATTATTCAATAGCGGGGCCTCGGTAGTACACGGAGGCATTTCAGACTGTGCTAAATCTTGGTGGAGGGTGTCGGGACTGCAGCAGCTGCGGCTGTTAGGACGGTTTTTTCGGGAAGGTGATAGGAAACGGGAGGGATGTATGTAAGGATGCGGTCGCTGTGTTTCACGTGTCGGAGACGTGGTGCGTTTTGGTGTAGATGGCGCAATATTAAGTTGGCCAAGTGCAGCCGATATTTGCTGTTTAACATCCGTTACAATCTGCTGGACAGCAGGTTGCAGGGCCTGCTGGATCAATTGTTGAAGTGGAGCTGTAAGTTGAGCCATAATGCTATCCTTCATTTTCTGCATTTATACCTGCATCATAGCTGCGAATTCGTTCCTTAAAGAAGTAGCCATTTCGTTTAACGCCTCTCGTGTGCAATAGTTGGATCGTGCCGTAGTTGACGGCATGTCAGGGTGAAGCTGAGTGTCTACCGACATGGGTTGTGGTAGTCTACGGGGTGTTGGTTGTGGTGTTCTTTGCTGCGTTGATGTTTGTGTGAGGGAGTGGGACTGGTGTGGAGAGGGAGGAAGAAAAGGGAACTGCCCTGCCCTGCTTACCGTTTGTGCTTTCTTGTGAGAACCGCTTTGCTGGCCTTGATGATTCGTTGTCCCGTCCGTGTGCCAGCCTTGAGATCTCTGCTGGCCAGCGAAACCGCTCCGCGATGACGAGTTTCCTCGCTTGGGCCCCGACTTATCCCTGGAATGGCTCCTTCGCCTGGCTGCACTCGCGGACGCACTGCTATGCCGTCCGGGGCTGGGTGATGGTGACTGGGCCTTCCTGGTGGGAGTAGCTGACCGGGGTGGTTTGCGTCGGTTGGCTGGTGGAAGAAACCACTTTGGGCATGGTTGGCAGCCGTCGGGGGGTCTCCACCACAAAGCATGCTAGAATGGTGGCACTCGTGGTTGTTAGGTGATAGTGAATCCCCGGAAAATCGACATTTCGTTGTGTCAGGAAGCTGTGGGCACACATCCTCGCGGTGTCCTGTTTTGTTGCACTTTCTACAGTGGGGAATAGTCCGTTTGTAGAGGTAGCAGCGAAGAGCCTGTCCGTACGCGTTGACGAAGAAAGGGACTCGCTTGCCACAAAATGTGAGCACCATTGCTCCGGAGTCACCGAGGCGTCTGCACGTAAGGACCTCGTAGCCCGGTACTTCAACTTCTGTCAGGAAGTCGTCTGGTGTGATTTCATGGCTTATTCCATTGACCAAACCTTTGCATGAACTATCAGGTGCAATACCATAAGAGGTGATGTCGTAGGTTGCTGCATGCACTGTAATTTTGGTGATTTGTCCAAGTGCAGTGGTGATGTGTTCAGATGAGGGGCTTTTTGTTAGCACATTTTGATTTTCATCAACACAAAGCTTGATATCAGGCTTCTCACTGCGTATATTTGCTTCATGAGCTACGGCGAGAAGTAACGTCTTGGGGCTAACCTTGCTCAGATTTATTCCACCATGGGGACGGATTGCTAGCTTGTAGTCCTAGGCAGGGAGCGGTGGGAGTCTTGGTAGACGCGTCTTAGGCCGGCTCTGGCGTAGAGCGGGCTCACACGGCGTGCCGGGCAGCTGTTGAGTCAGTACGGTATGGGGTTGCAGCTGTCGGCGTTTGTTCACTCTCTTGGTAACAGTGATCCATGGATGTGCGTTGTGCTCATTGCTCGCCTGCGTATCAGCGTCTTGACTGGTCTGCGTATCCATCATGTGGTCCGTGGAACGAGAGGGCAATGAGTGCTTCTCGTCGGCTGCGATGCTCCCAGAGACGCTCGCTATCTGCTGTAGAGCGGGGCGGCGTTCTGTCCAAGCCGCGTCTCCGGCTTGTTAGGGTTAGCGAGGTGGACCTCTTCAAGAACTTTCAAAAGCATTAAGACGTTTGAAAGCGCAGTCACAGGTTGAAGTCTGGTATAGGCTTGACAGTGGTCATGCTAGAAATAAGTTCCTATCATTGCAACAGGTCGCCAGGAAGAAATTCTTCTTGAAAATGAACCTGAGCTGGAGCCGATGTGATTCGCGTCCGTCGCATGCTCTCCACCTTGACACCGCCTCTGGAGGTGTAAAAAGCCTTCTTTGTTCTCGGTGCCGGCTGAGCCGGTCTCCGTAGCTGAGTGCCAGGTCATTCATATTTCGTTCCCGGAACCACACCACTGCCCAGTTAATGTTCCCCCGCGCTGGCCACAATAGTGAATAGCTACACAAGTGTAATAACTGTGGCTTAGAACAGGCACGACAAGACCACGGGGGTTGCCCCAACAACCCTCCACCCGAGGAGCTCCTGCAGCGATCTCCCTCTCCGGAAACCTAGGAGAAGTCCTTAAGGAGCCTGAATTTCCATATACAGGCCAACCTGGCGGACTCGTCTGCTAGTGTTGCGGCCCCTTTGGGCCCTAACCTAGCTCCCATCAAACTTGGTTTCCCTTATTTCCCCTCCCCTTTCTGAATAATAAAGTTTATTCATCCTCCTTGAGAAAACTCGGCGTACGATATTTCTATAACGCCATTTATCAGCAATATAATTGGTGCAAGAACCACTTGAACACCAAAACGTTGCGTGCCACTACAAAAACAATTCCATTATTCTATCATTTGATGGAGTTTTCTCTGCCCTTACCTGTATTGGTGCGTGATTTTATATAGACTTTTATGTCTCATGGCGATCCCTGAAAGCCCTCTACTCGCAGCAAAGCGGCAATCTCGTTCTACACGACTGAGTTTCACTTCTGGCTCTAAGTCCCTGTCGCTTTTGCCAGTGGTAAATTATAGTAAAGGTCTTTTCATTCAACACGAAGTCCGCATACACTGCGACGTAGTCGAAAAGCTGGTGACACTCCTAATCAGTTTGCTTCGAGGTGCTCCAACTTCTCCTACGATGCGAGAGTTGAACTAAGCGCAAAAAACAACGGTCGTCTGCTTCTCCTATAACTACATGTGGTTAACACGAATCCTAAATTATGCAATATCACAGAGATTTTTTCAATGTGAACAGTTTACGATTTGCATTTAAAAAAAGTCTGGCTGTATGTTTTTATTTAACTACGCTTGATTCTCTTGTTTATTGTGCCCTCAGGAAGCTCGGCCAGAGAGGCATACGACAATGAAATCGCGGCTTCTCAGTCAGATCGCGATGCACGGATCGCGATAATCTTGATTCCGATCAGACTTGATCGCGATGACAAGTGGCCGTGAGCAGCAACCTAATCCGAATTGTGGTTAATTCGAATTAGTACTGATCGCGATTAAAAATGCCCGTATGACACCGCTATTACTCGATCTTTCTGTGATAGAGAAGGCGATAATTTTTCACTCACAACCAACGACACCAACGCACGCATTGATGTTGACACCGGAATGTCGGCAAAATGACCAGTTTTTAACGCTATCGCGTTAATGTTTCCCGTGTGTTATTGCCTGCGCTGCCTAAAAAAATACTGAGTTGAAGAACGCCACGGTAGAATTCCGACAATGGGGTATCTTCATGGTGCATGCATGAGCACAGGCGTAAGTTATCGAATCACCCTAGAGCGCACTCCTTGCCGTTTATCTTCTTAAGTGGCGACGCTTGGACGATGGGCACAGTACCAGGGTTTATTACGTGCTTCTTGAAGTCATCTTCGCGTGATTCACGACACGCTGTGTCCGGGTATACATTAAACACTTCAGCTACCACAACGGTTAAATTATGATCATGACCGTTAGTCGTCACGATTGAAATTTTCTGCTAGACGTACTTATGTATGCATTCACGTCAAACGGTGTTATAGATGCCAACCACCAATAGACACTGTACGAACTCTCATATCCACTACTGTTATGACCATCATTATTATTGAAGTCTTTCGGTCTTTGTGAAATGGACCAAATTATTTCGGCGCATTCCGAGCAAGGATGTGCCGTCAAGACACGTTCACTTCCTGGCAGCAAATTGTGAGCAAGGGGTCCAGGACCGGTTTGCGCAAATGAAACGCACGAATCCAGAAACGCCATTGTGAGCTCTACTCTGTGCAAGGCTTTCGATGCAAGCAAGGAGGCAGCTGGGCCATTTCCGAGGTCACCGTGGATTTGGAGAGATGAGACCCAGTATGGTGTTTGCAGTGTGGGCTGAAAGCTAAAACCCAAACCGGTTGTGGCTGCACCTTGCGAGGAGAAGCATAGTCCCGGAAATTCGCAAGCTACGCCACGCCTTCAAGCAAACACCGAGGAATGGAATGTGTGGTTGAAAGCAAGAAAAGGGCACTATCTGCTGCAGCCCTTGCGGCAGCCCACCTCACCACCTCGACGACGACCGTTTAGTCGACCACTCCTCCTTCCCCCTTTCTCCATAGGACCAGCTGGATGGAGTGGCATGTTTTGACGATAAGCTGGCAG
>NW_023607212.1:0-38320 GCF_013339725.1 Rhipicephalus microplus
AAGGTTGTGCATGACGAATGAAAAGTGCATTGCCCTAATTTACACTGCTGACAGTGCTGAATTACACTGTGTTGTTCTGCTTTTTTTTTTTCAGTCTGCAGAAAAATCTTCAAGAGGAGGTCAGCAAAGTTCAGTCTACGCTGAGGCATCTCGAATTGCAAAAGAAGCATTTGGAAGCAGAGGTCGACCGACTTGTGAGCCTCGGCAGTTAGTTCCCCGGAAGTGATAATGCCTTAGCAGAAAGTCTAAGAACTACTGCCACCAATCACACTGTGTTCCTTAATTTATAATATATACTGGAGCTTGCTTTGTTTTACTTTCTATATATTGATGTAATGTTTTAAATTTGTTTCATTCATGGAAAGTTACCATGATAAATGAAATAAAACATTCCAATGAGAAATTTGATTACTACCCCTCATCATCATCATCAGCCTGACTACGTCCACTGCAGGACAAAGGCCTCTCCCATGTTCCGCCAGTTAACCCAGTCCTGTGCTTGCTGCTGGCAATTCGTACCCGCAAACTTCTTAATCTCATCTGCCCACCTAACCTTCTGTCTCCCCTAACCCGCTTCCCTTCTCTGGGAATCCACTTAGTTATCCTTAACGACCAGCGGTTATCCTGTCTACGCGCTACATGCCCGGCCCATGTCCATTTCTTCTTCTTGATTTCAGCTATGATATCCTTAACCCCCGTTTGTTCCCTAATCCACTCTGCTCTCTTCTTGTCTCTAAAGGTTACACCTACCATTTTCTTTCCATTGCTCGCTGCGTCGTCCTCAATTTAAGCTGAACCCTCATTGCAAGTCTCCAGGTTTCTGCTCCGTAGCTAAGCACCGGCAAGATACAGCTGTTCAATCAAGGCATTTGCAGATGACATTTTTTTTTGGTTCAAAGAAAGTAAAAACGATTTTGTACAGTAGAAGCATTTAGTTTCAGTACGGTACAAGGGAACACCTGTAAAGTATGTTGCGTTTTAAAATTTACCATACTTAGAGCATATAAGCCAGTATAATAAGCTCTCTAACTTGAAAAAGAAAGAATTATGAAAGGTAATATTCAATTAACCTTAAAGTAGGACTTTACAGTAGTGCAGATTTTTTTTTTAATGTATTCACAGTATAGCATTGCTTCAGGGCAGTGAGACCGCCTTCACAGGGGTTTATGTGTGGATTACTATAGTACATGTATTCGTTACTTTTGAATGGTGAGAAATTTCTGAAAAATTATGAATTCAAATATGTTATTATTTGTTTGCATATTTGAACAGCCTGAATATTTGTGCAAGCCCAGGTTCATGTCTAATAGCAGTGTGACCTTTCTTTTAGTACACTGACTGATGTGTGCCCCCTGGTGCTATAGTTTTTCTAAATTTCTGGTATGTTCTTGTACTACAGCTACTGGGGGGTATGGAAAGAATGAACTACGACATTTCAGTGATGGTTCTTTAACGTGCACCCAAATCTGAGTACACGGGCCTAGAGAATTTCTGCCTCCATCGAAAATGCAGCCGCCGCAGCGGGACTCGATCCCGCAACCTTCGGGTCAGCAGCTAAGTACCTTAGCCACTAGACCACCGCGGCAGGGCGATTAAGCTTTATTGACCCAAGAATGAGTAAAGTGAGGGGGGAAGGGGTCAGAGAAGAATTGACCATAGGCCCTCAGGGCGCTCTAGTTGTCAAAAAGTTCTTGCACTTCAGCGATCCCTATGGCCCAGCACACGAACTAGAGTTGGTCTTCCAGTCGTGATCTGTGCAAAGCAGTCCCTTAATGCTCCTCTCGCTCAGTCGCCGCAAAATGGGGCATTTTCGGGAAAGTTCAATGTAATGATTAGAACCAGCTCGCGGACTAGAGCAGACACTATAATGGGGTAAGGTGTCACCTTGGTGAATTTGAGAATTGATGAGGGGGAGGTTTATGTGCCCGTTCGAAGTAGGTGCCAAACGGTTTGCTCAGTCTGAGACAGCCTGAGACAGAATTTTCAGGCAAGCAATGAGGACAAAGATGAGAAACACAAATGGGTGCAATATAAAGTGTATCAAAAAGCACATATTGCTGCATTGCAATGAGTGTGCATGCTCGCCTTCTTTTGATAACGCCGCCATAAATATATGCATCACAATTAAACCTAGAGGGAGATAATTGAAGTGTATTACAATGGAAAAAAAGTGTATTAGCCACCCATCGGTTGCCTTACTTTAAAAGAAAATTCGCTGCTGGTCCTCTATTCATTGACCATGTTATCACAAGTGTCCCATAGGCACTGATCATGAGTTTTTTTTAGACCAGATTGCACAGCTCTCGCACCTTTTAAGTGAACGTTTAAAAAAAAAAAAATAAGCCGTGTTGTTAGATTTGCAACCATTTGTTTCTCATCCTTGTCCCTATGCTTGCACGAAAATTTCAAGATGAGTATGTTCCAACAAGGCTGAATTGCAGTTTTGTAGTGATTTTTGTGCTGGTGCGTAGATCATACGGGAATCGCGATAATGTAAAGTAACTTCAACGATAGGAGAGTAAGCATTTCCGCACGCTGTGAAAGGAAGGCAGACAGTCTATAGCCTGGTTGATGAGTGCTCCGGCTTCTTCATAGACGGTTGTATTCCGGGGATGTCCACAATGTGCGGCAACCCACAAAATAGTGATTATTACAGCGAAACCTGTTACGAGATCAATACTCCGGTAACGCGTAGCGCCGTAGTTGTCCACCGCCACCAGTGTCCGTAACTACTATCGCAAAATAAGAAAAAGAAACCTAGCACCTAGGACACAGTGGGGCTCAAACCTGGGTCCACTGTGTGGCAGCCCAGTATTCTACCACTGAGCCACGCCATTGCTTGGGACTTGTTTGCCAACTTGCCGTAGCCAGGCCAGAGGTTGAGAAAAAAATCGTGTTAATATTAGTAATAAAGCATTTTAGAACAGCAAAAGACCAATAAGGCGTTGCACAATGCGACTAGCGTAATGAGTAGGTCGTCCAATGATCCATCCATTACAAAAGCTTCTTTTTGCCCCGCCGCGGTGGTCTAGTGGCTAAGGTACTCGGCTGCTGACCCGCAGGTCGCGGGATCGAATCCCGGCTGCGGCGGCTGCATTTCCAATGGAGGCGGAAATGTTGTAGGCCCGTGTGCTCAGATTTGGGTGCACGTAAAGAACCCCAGGTGGTCGAAATTGCGGGAGCCGTCCACTACGGCGTCTCTCATAATCATATAGTGGTTTGGGACGTTAAACCCCACAAATCAATCAATCAATCTACAAAAGCTTCTTTTTGATAACCTACTAACTGTGGCACATATCCACTTCAGGCACAATGCCGCATTTTCGCCAGCCACTGCGTGAACAATTGGCACAAAATTCTTTGCAAGTGTTTTGTGGATACAACACTTTTCAGAAGAATGACGTAAAATAGTATAACAAATGCTGGTCTACTACTCGGAAATTATTATTACTAATGCCGTAGTGGGTACCCAGCAAAAGTGCTTGCTGCAGTTCTATAATGAGTTTAGAAAGGCTCTAAAGGGCTGCTCTTCTAGCTTTTGCTGCGACTGTGCTGCACCTTCCGTGCAGGCCTGGCGTTTTTCGTTTAGGAGTAGGGAGGAATTGTAGGATACAATGAAAAAGTACATGAATTTGATGCATAGCCAAGTTACGAAGGGCTGCTTTCGAATCTGGGAATATATGCTCCGCCTGGGTGTGAGCTATTGCCAAAGAAATTGCAGCTCCTTCCACCTTGATTGGGCTATCCCTGCAGAAGCAATTTTTCATTTGGCATTCCACAGCGTCTTTCTTGTATTAGGCAAGCATGCAGTGGGTTGGCGAGGAACACCTGGCTGCTAAGGTTCCTGTTTCAATGCTTGGCAATTTACATCCAATACTAATTGAATGGCTGGAATTTCTCATACCTATGAACGCTGGCTGATTGGTAGAAGTCCTAATGCACTTTGACATATGGCAGGGATCCTCGCAACCATAATATATTGGTTCAAGTTCACCACCCACCAGCGGTGGCTGAAAAAGTGCTGACTGCCATGCTGTCCGAGTATAGCATGTCAATTTAAGAGCTCAGTATAATTTAGCAGTAAGTACCTCACATCAATTGACTACCACAGTCGCGACAGAGTCTATGCACTGTAGGCCACTACTTAATCACTAGAAGAGGTCTTATTCTGTCCAGGGTTCACAAAAAAAAAGATACATGAAGTTTATACGCAGAAGTTGAGAAGCTGCGCACTCCCAACCATAGGCCTGGAATTTACAATACTTCTCAAAGTCGGCTAAAAATCGTTATCTCAAAACATGATGCTATATTCTCAAAATCATTTTGTCACAGACCCAAATGTCACGCCATTGATCGATTTGAGCATGGCACGCTTGGAAGTTACTGGGGTCACCGCAACGTGTCCACACGTGCTTGCGTAATCGCACTAAAAAGCATTGCATTTGAAGAAAAAAAGACGGAAAAAATGCTCAGGGTGGCGAGGTGCAAACCTTTTTACCCTAGCCATCCCTCTTTGCTAGATTCCAGTGCTTTTTTTTTGGGACAAGAGAAGAAGAAAGCAATTGCAGCGTGGGACAAATCTTTGCAACTTCACTCATACTGAACGGATTCTAAAAAAATGTGTGGTGGTTAAATCGTCAGGTCAGTTCACTTTAGTGAATCCATTCCGTGGTACTTACAGGGCCCCTTTTATGTTGGTAAAGAACACAAAGCAAAGGGACAGGGCATGCGGAGCACTTCGCTTTGTTCTATATAAATAACATTGTTGAGAGGGCATATAAGAGATCACCCTGAAGCACTGCACATCAATTGCGCATTCACACTAAACAAAACTCCTACTAAATGGAACTCATTTTTCTGGTCCCTTTAAGTTCTACTTAACAAGATTCCACTGAAGGAAAAATATTGTAATGCACTGTATTCTTGCAGGTTAAATGCAGAAGCATTAATTGCCGTGCTAAGTTTACGTTAAGTGTCCATTGCACTGAAGGAAGAACATTGTAATGCACTGTATTCTTGCAAGTTGAATGCAGAAGCATAATTGCTGTGCTAAGTTTACGTAAAGTGTCAATACAGTTCTATTGCAACTGTTTGCTGCCATCCAAAATACTGGTAGAACAGTAGTTCTTCAAGTCCAGTTTTTGATACATCCTAGCATCAAAGCATAGTTCAGGATATAGTAAAAAGGAGCACAACTATGATTTTGTTTTGCCTCTTTATTTCCCTTTTAAGGATCCACACATCACACAAGAAAAAATGTTTAAACAATAAATTAAGAATTCTTGATTGGTGTTCAAAGTCATTTCAGAAACAGAAGAAAAGCATGCAGTGGTGCACAGTCGCGCCTACAAGTACAAGGAACTGCACACAGGATAGGGTCGAGGCGGTGGAGGAGTGAGAGAAGGGAAGAAGTGAAATGTTTCATTAGGCCACAAATGCTAGCATATTTCTCAATGCTACAAGTGGGAGGTGCATACAAAATACCATATTCATCGAAATCAAAACTGCATAAAGAAATACACAAGGGTGGTCTCAGCTGACTGGGATATCTACAATGTATAGAGCAAATCGTGCTTGTTTACACAGCGAGATGATGCAATGCAGAAGAGTGACACTTCACCGTAACTGCCCCATACAAACTGCAACAGTCGTCTGTACGGTCAGTGCACATGGTCACACAAGAGAGAAACTGTACGCTCTATCGCTCATCACATTTGTAAACAGAAAATTGATCACAAATCTAACTGGCACAGCTTTGTATTCTTGTATGGCACTTGCATGTGCCTTCCTTGTAACATCCAAATAATTATGTTTGCAAGGGCATGGTCACTTCACAAAACTGATCATCTGGAGCAAGACTGCACTCTTGCACAGCATCGCACTACTACTTGAAGGAAAATCTAGTTACCTGCCTATCACGCTGCTGTTGTTGAATGCGAATGCAAACAATAAATGCTTAACACTTTAATCTCCACAATACATATTAGGCACTACAGAATGTTTGCAATACAAAAAGTGGCAGCGATAAGGCTGACACAAAAGATGGAGCTTTGACATGACTGACGCTCATGAACCACTGTTTGTGCAATATGTCGGGATTGTTGCTAAACCTCTGCTCTCCGTTCTCACAAAGCAGCAGCAAACTCCAATGTGCTACCCCAAACCGACTTTTCTGCCCTTCGACACATTCTCTCTCGATGAAACTGGGTCAATGAAGCATTGAATTATCATGATCATAACATGTATTACAGCGAGAGCTGTCACGAGTTCAAAACTTGGGTCACGCCAACGCTTTTAAATAATGTCAGTTGGGTAAGCGCGCAGGGGCGAGGAGTGGCCCCCTCCCGTGTCCCACACAGCGGCGGCGCTGCTGTCGCTTTGGGATTGGCGAAAGAGCGTCGTTTGCTACCTCTGCTTGTGAAACAGCGGGAAATTCATTTCCAAATATGCGGATTTTAGCTAAAGCAGCTATATGAGGGCCGAATGAATACTACTTGGTGATAAATAAGGGCCGCGCCTGTACTTAATAAATGTATGATTATTTCTTTGCCTGCAATGAATGAGCGGGGTGGCCAGTGGGTGACACACCAACCTGGGCCATTCTCCCCGCCCTCCTCTCCCTCCAAAAATCTTTCCGCTATCGTTTTCGGAGCAAAAAGTGACACTCGACCACATTTGTCTGTTCGGCACCCTTTTAAAGTCAAATTGGTGCCCCTCCCTGCCCCCCTCAAAAAAAAATAATCTGCCTGTGCTTTTGCAATAAATAGGGTTCATTTGCGCCTTCACGTTGTGGACAATTCTGAGTGAACGAGTTTGTAATTACACATTGTATCAAGTGTGTGTAAGAATATAATTAGATACGTTTGTGAGTATTTTTGAACAGCTAAGGAAAAATACACAGGCAGTCCTGCGCAAATTAGCGCCACAATCCTGCTGTGCTTTACATCGGTCAGCTTACAAGCCGCACAGCTGGCACAGCTGACATAAATGGTACAATTTTTATGTAAAGATGCATTTCATACACAAATTCTTCGGATTGTAAATGAAATTATCCGAAGAATTCAGAGAAGAGCTTCCAAAGTCATGGAGAAATAATTTCAGAAACAATAGAACGCAGTGCAATACTAGATGACATACAGCCAATCCTTAAATAACTTTTATTTGGAAAAGCTCTTCCGAAATTTGTGTTTCACAAGTGACACGACGATCAAGCGTGGTTGAGTGAATTAGCAGTAGGATAGTAAACATGCCGACCTATAGCGCACTGTGCTGTCAAAGTAGCTATACCTCCGAGGAAAACACTCGCGATTGGCGGCACTTCAAACTTTAATTAACCCTGCAGTTCTCAAGACCTGGATATCTGCTTTTCCACGAGAAACCTTCCAGCTGGCAGTCAAGACCTACATTTTGAATCCGAGAACCTAGTCCCTTGCTGTGAGCACATAGTAAGCGGAAACGTTGTCAAAATTCGACGTGGTAGATTGACACTTAAGCACGGTGTTCTTCGTCGAATTTTGCTGAATATTCCTTTACACCTGTCTAAATCAGCAGCATTAAAGCGAAGAAGCAAACCCCCTAAACTATAGAAGAAACCGTGAATTTCTAGGGCCATGTGTTGGTGATTGGTGGCAATGTGTCTGACGTTAACATGGAGTAGAGTGATGTTGACGAAGCTGCTGGCATCTCTTTCGATCCAGAGTTATGTCCAGAGGTAGCAACTCGGTTGCCTGCAGCACAAGACCGAAGAAAGTTCCAATCCAGAAATGTTCGGCTTATCCAAGATGTTCTTTTTTTTTTCAAACTTTTTCAAAACAAAGTTATTGTCAAAATCGACCAGGCACGAGTGGTAACAAAAGACTTCACCTTTGTCCACAGTTGTGGGTGGAAGCTTTTTCCTTGTGCGCATACAGCGAACACGGTTTGAGAAGCCAGCTGAAACTCACGACCTTGCAGATGGTTTCAACTTTTCTCAGTTATGTTGATCACCTGAACATATGCGCGGGCTGTCATAGCCACTTATTCTCTTCTATTTCGACGGCAACATCAGCCCTGAAGATTCGGGACATGTGGAGAAGCCTTTTCGGGCTGTCCTGGAAAGATGAAGCTGTTGGCGTCACACCACGCACGAACACAAGGAAAAATTGGCGAGCTCGGTAGAAGAAAAAAAAAGAGAAATCTACAAAACCAACGAAGCTTCACGGTTATTAGGGCCACAGTTTTTCGAAAAAATCTGAAGAACAACATTCGGAAAATGAAACCAAATCTTTCATAAGATTCTACCAGTCAAGTAGACTATCTGATGACTGGCCTTCCTCCAGCACAAAAACTGATGCTGCTGGAAACTTTTTTGAACCCAAATTCGCAAGGCATTCTCTTGATAATTTCTTTTTTTAAGGCATGAAGATGTTGGCAGGGGCAGTATGTAACCTATAAGCAGCAGCAGGGCTTGATATTTTAAGGAGCAGGCAAGTAATCAGCCACTCGGTTTCGCTGACTTCGCTTTGAAGCTTTCAGCGCAGCACAAAGAGCGAATTTAAAAAAACATTAGCTTCTTCCTGGATAAGCTCGTCATTTCAGGATGGCAACATTGTCCAGTATTCTAATGCAGGGAACCAAGTTGCTACCTCTGGACACAACCCAGGATTGGAGGGTACGCAAGTAGCTTCGTCATCATCATCATCAGCCTGACTACGTCCACTTCCGGACAAAGGCCTCTCTCATGTTCCGCCAGTTAACTCGGTCCTGTGCTTGCTGCTGCCAATTTATACCTGCAAACTTCTTAATCTCATCTGTCCACCTAACCTTCTGTCTCCCCCTAACCCGCTTGCCTTCTCTGGGAATCCGGTTAGTTACCCTTAACGACCAGCGGTTATCCTGTCTACGCGCTACATGCCCGGCCCATGTCCATTTCTTCTTCTTGATCTCAGCTATGATATCCTTAAACCCCGTTTGTTCCCTAATCCACTCTGCTCTCTTCTTGTCTCTTAAGGTTACACCTACCATTTTTCTTTCCATTGCTCGCTGCGTCGTCTTCAATTTAAGCTGAACCCTCTTTGTAAGTCTCCAGGTTTCTGCTCCGTAGCTAAGTACCGGCAAGATACAGCTGTTATATACCTTCCTCTTGAGGGATAGTGGCAATCTACCTGTCATAATTTGAGAGTGCTTGCCAAATGTGCTCCACCCCATTCTTATTCTTCTAGTTACTTCAATCTCGTGGTTCGGCTCCGCGGTTATTACCTGCCCTAAGTAGACATAGTCTTTTGCAACTTGAAGTGTACTATTACCTATCTCGAAGCGCTGCTCTTTTCCGAGGTTGTTGACATTACTTTCGTTTTCTGCAGATTCATTTTAAGACCCACCTTTCTGCTCTCCTTGTCTAACTCCGTAATCATGAGTTCCAATTCGTCCCCTGAGTTACTCAGCAATGCAATGTCATCGGCGAAGCGCAGGTTACTAAGGTACTCTCCATTAACTCTTATCCCTAACTGTTCCCATTCTAGGCATCCGGAAACCTCCTGTAAGCACGCGGTAAATAGCATTGGGGAGATTGTGTCCCCCTGCCTTACATCCTTCTTGATTGGTATTCTGTTGCTTTCTTTATGAAGCACTATGGTAGCAGTTGAGCCCCTGTAGATTTCTTCCAGGATGTTTATATATACTTAATCGACGCCCTGATTCCGCAGTGTCTGCATGACGGCTGATATTTCTACTGAAACAACAACATCGTCAACATCGGTGTTCATGTGAACGTCCGACACATCGCCACCACTTGCCGACACACGGCCCTCGAAATTTGCGGTTCCTCTAAGTTTCGGCGTTTTTTTTTTTGCACTTTAATGCTGCTGGTTTGGACAAGTGTGCAGAAATATTCGGGAAAATTCGAGGAACAGCACCGAGCTTAGGTGTCCATCTACCACATAGAATTTTCACTTTTCCCCTTACGATGTGCTCGTAGCAAGTGATTAGGTCCTTGGATTACAAATGCAAGTAGGAAATGTATGTCTTGACTGTCACTTGGGAGGCTTTTCGTAGAATAGCAGCTGTTCAGGCCTTGAGAACTGCAGGGTGATTTGGGGATTTGAACAAGTGCCGCCTATCGCAAGTGTTTTCCTCAGAGGCAAAGCCACTTCGACAGCCCGGCGCGCTGCAGGTCGGCATGTTTACTATGTTAAACTGCTAATTCACTCAAACAAGCGTGATTTTCGTGTAACATGTTAACTACTATTTGCAATGACCGAAATCTAACCTTTAAACTCCTGCCGCTGTGGTCTGAGCAAGCGAAAAAATTGGCCCCGTATCTGCATGTTACACTGCAAATGTCGTCGAAAGACGATAGTCATGCGTCTGGAGAGAGTGAACAAAACATTTCTTTGATGTTTTGTGCAAGAAAATCGGTGAATGGTATTCTGGAGGTACTGCGTCAGAGTGACTCTAGCGTGCAGCGAAGGCGAACGAGCGCATCACATCGCACGTGAGATGTGAGCGATATCTGGCAGTTATCTTGGAAAACGAAGCGGGAGTGCAAGGTGATAACGTTTAGAACGCAAGGCGACGGGTCGGTGCCACCACCGTGTCACCTTCGCAAAGCGTTGGAAACACTTGCCTTTTCGTGCAAGTGTTGCCTGGTCAGCGCAATGTGATAAACGCTACGGTCCTTATAATTTCTTATGTATGCTTTTTTAGTGAGGGACACACATACAGAATATCGACGTGTTGTTATGGTGCCTCAGATATGCACAATAGTTGCTTTTTAATTGACAATCACACAAGTATGAATGCTGCATCTTGCCCAATATTGGTGGGCGCTGCGGATGGGGTAGGTCGTTTGGAGTATTGTTCAGCCATTTTGGTGCCGTTTAGGGCACTGTTAAGGGCATACAGACAAATGTACAGACAAATCAAAATTTTTGCATTGAAGGTCCCCAAGAAAGACTATCATCTTCAAAAAAACATGGACTGCTGCTGCGGTCTAGCCGTGGGAAGCCGGCGGCGGCTTGATCTCAACGCTACGCCAGCGCCGCCCCTCGGAGAGGATAGAAGTTGTTGCCGCCTCCGGCGCGGACTTTTTCAACTGACAGTATCTAAAAACATTCGGTCACGTGCCACCGTTGTTGGCCGCTACCACCACCGCCGATGTCCGTAACCACATCGCACGAAATTAGAAAAAAAAAAACTAGTGCCAACGACACAGTGAGGCTCGAAGCCTGGGTGTGCTGGGTGCCAGCCCAGTATTCTACTACTGAGCCATTCCAGTACTTGGGACCTGTTGACTAACTTGCCTTAGGCAGGCTTGATGTTGGGAAAGCAATCACGTTAACACGAATTATAAAGTATTTTAAAAAAGCGAAAGAACCAGTTGTTGCAAAATATGAATGGGGTAACGAGTGGGTCATCCAATGCTCCAACCCATAACAAAAGCGTGTTTTTGTTCACATATTAACTGTGGCCGATACCCACTTCAGGCATAATTCCTCATTGTTGTCAGCCACTGCATCAACAACTGACACGAAATTCCTTGCAGGTGTTTAGCGGATACCACGCTTCTCAGAAGAATGACGAAAAATAGCATAACGAATGCTGGCCTACTACCCAAAATTCGTAATATTATTGCTGTAGTGGTTATCAAGCAAGTGTGCTTGCAGCAGTTACCCAATGAGTGTTTAGAAAACGCTCTGAAAGGCAGCTCTTCTAGCTTTCACTGCAACTTTGCTGCTCCTTCCGCGCAGACCTGGTGTTTTTTTTATGCAGTTTTTGACATGGTTTCAGGCTTCTTTAGAGGCACCTTAAACCAACACAAATGTCACTGACCATATCAATGCTCACACGTTACACACCAATTCTTGGCACTGTTTGGGAATAAGTGGCCCTTCTGCTGAAAATAATTGTATATCGCCTTAAAGTGTTGCACAGAATGAAAAGTGAGCAAGTTCAGCAGTGAGGCATGCTACTTCCATCTACTGCAACTAGCTTGCTATCTTTCAGCACACATACACTTGAACAATGCTTCAGTGCAGCTTAGCACTGCAATTGTTTAGCCACTGTGGCAAATGGCGGGAAACTGGCAAACCATCCGCATCTGACAAGGCTAACTACCATACGTAAAAAACAAATGTGATATTTAGTGCATGAAAAAAAGCAAACTACTCGAAGGGATCGTGAACCATCCCTCAGGCTTGGTGAAAAAAGACATCCCGCGGAAAGCAGCCACTGCTATGAAAAGCTTGGCCAAATTTCGCTGTCGTGTGCAGCAAGGGGCGTTCGGAGGTGGAATGCAAAGTTGCCCTTCTATCATGCACCCTCTTTTCACATAGAAGCCTGTGCTCACTCTTTTTGGAAGTGCCAGCACCACCTGCTTGATGTCCAATAGCAGATAGCATACATGTTGGCCAATAGCCAACAAAAATCTCGAGTGGCATTCTGGTCAGATGCACTTCTCGACATGAGGTGCTGCCATGTAATAGCGCTGCACTTTGTGGTCTACTTGCATAACACAGTAGCCACTCTTACGGATTAACAAATCGCAACAAGAAAGATTGATCGCATTTCATTATGCACAGCCAAGGTCATGACAGGCTGATGCAACTTATTTCTTTCTTGCCGTTCCTCCTGCATCTTCCAGCACATTTGTTGAAACGAGAGAAGAAGAAAACGTGCAACAGTCCCTGCAACTCCGCTCATTCGTGAGGGTTTCGAAAATTTTTTTCTGGCAGTCTATTTGAGAAGCAATGAACTCCGACACTGAAGTTATTACACGATTACTCGGAAAAGTGGTGCAGGACCACTTTAAATCAGTATTGCAGAGAAGATGCCACTGCATAAGCAGGTCACTTCTGTGTTGTGACAGCAGCAGCTTGGAACACAGTGCAGCAGGCTTCTCCATGGAAATGCAGAGACTTGCCCGACATTTTGGTTGCATCCTATTCCTCAACTTACAAGTCTGAATTCATGCTGTCTTTCAAGTGGTGGCATTAACAAGCATAAACCACATACGGAGTTTCAGACCACAATCACTTGAATAACGTGTATTGAAATGAACATGGCTACATCTGGGCTTTATTCTAGATGTAGAAATAAGTACATTGTCTGACATCGAAAGCCAGAACTCATGTAAACATAGCCAAATGGGTCCACTTTAGAAGCTCAGGTTAAATACATACAAGTTTTAAGTGAACACACAGCCTATTGAAACTCGCCGAAGACAAGGAGAAGACGAAGAAGACAAGGGGCACAGAAGAGTGCGCGCGTTAATAAGCAAATAAAAAAGATATTCTTGCTGTTCGTTCGCATCGAATGCAGTCCATGCTTGGCTCATCTCATTTCTGCGACATGGTGCCATGAACCAGGATAGCGGCTTCTCCTCTTTCCACTGGCCACAGAATACCAAGACGAAGGACAGGCCGTAGAGGATGGACGAAGAGGAGGCCCAGTGCAAACCGACAGCAGCGAGAGGAGACATCGCCATCTGAGAGAGCGGCACAGACATGGAGGATGACACAGCCACGGATGAAGATTCGCTGCTGAAATCTGTAAGCGACCAGCCGTTTCCTCAATTATTCAAAATGAACGACAAAGTAATTTCGAAGAAAAGAAAAATGCTGAGGACGCAAATAACCCACCTGGTGAGCGAAGCAGAAAATAAGCTTCAAGAGAATGAAGACCCTACGGCAATATCGCTGCTAGTCAGCCAGATCAGAGGTATCGCCGACATGTTAATAAAGTTGAGGAACAGATGGAAGAGTTCATAACGCCGGAAACAGCCGTAGCCGAGTTTGCGAGGACCACTGAGTACGAGCTAAAGATGATTAGCATTCTGCATAACATCAATGCTTACCCTTGCCGACTATAACATCATGAGCGAGTGAGGGAACAAGTCACTTCCAATGACAATGCCAGGCAAGCACCGCAAGCAAATGCAGTAAAACTACCACAGGTAGAATTTATGAAATTTGATGGTGACAGGAGGAAGTGGCAGAAATTCTGGTATTAGTTTGAATCCGCTGTTCATGTGAGAACAGAATCAGAAGTTCACGTACCTCCTGCTATCACTAACCGGGAGAGCGGCAGCTGCCCTAGAGGGACTTCAATATTCAGACAGCAACTATGTGAAAGCTATTGACATGCTCAAGCAACGATATGGCAAAGACAAAGCGCTTATAGAGATGCACATGAAAGAGCTAACTAACAGGAGTACAGTAGCAAGCTGCACTGACTATATAGTATTGAGGAAACTGTCAGACAAGGTACAAGTGCAGACACGTGGGCTGGAATTCTTAGGCGTCAAAATCGAGTGCTATGCATCGATGCTACTACCAGTATTGAAAAGATCTTCATGTGCGGAGATGCACATGGGATTCTAACTGAAACAAAGAAAATCGGCTGGTTGGTCTTCAGATCAAGATCAGAATGCAACTAAACATCATGAGAAAAAACTGGAGCATTTGATGAGGTATATGGAAGACCAAGTTGAGTGCATAAAGGAATTGGTTGAGCGGAAGGAAAGCCACGGCAACAAATTTGACAGTAAACAAAGGAAAAGAATGGTTAATTTTCAGAGCACTGCGGCAAAGTTCTGCATATTCCGTGAGACTAATACCCACTGTTACGATGACTGTACAACGAATATGCCATATGAAGAGAAGAAAGTGAAGCTAAAAGCGTCTCATAGGTGCTTTCGTTGCACGAAGCCTCGCCATACGACCAAAATATGCAAGGCAAGCATAAGGTACAAAATATGTGGGAAAGGCACGCAACGTCTATGTGCCCGGAAAAAGAACTCACAGTGCAGTGCACAGCGGCCGTTCAAGGTAAAAATGAAAATCGGGAAGAGCAAGGGTGAACCTACCAATATACGAATATATCAAGTATTTTTCTGCAGACTGCTGTGGCAATAGCAGCAGGTGAAAACAAGTCTTGCTATTGTCAGGTTCTGTGGGACACTGGTAGCCAAAGAACATTCATCCTTAAGAGCTTGTCAAAAAGGCTTGGTTGCCCTGTCAAAGGAAAAGATTGACTGACCATAGGCTCTTTCGGAGGAGGACTAGAGGAAAATACTATGCATTCAGTTGAAATCAAACTTAGAAACGCATATAGTGACGAAGAGGTTTTGTTGGAAGCACTGGAGGGTGACGTTATATCAAGAGAAAGAATACTGTTCCTGCCAGTTTCACTGAAGAAGAAGTATTAAGACGATGGATCAAAGCTGGCTGACGATTTATGTACAAGTACAGACTACAGAGAAATCGGAATCCTTGTTGGATCAGACCAGTACTGGCAAATAATGACCGGAGGCATCTGAAAACTGGAAGAGAAGCTGAGAGATACAGAGATCATATTCGATTGGACGGTGCAGGGCAAAACTAAGTTAGCTGCAACAATAATGAGATGGTCAACCGATATGGTAATTCACGTTTAAGTGGACAAGTCTGACATAGAGACAGAGCTAAGGCATTTCTGGGACATAGAAAGCATCGGCATAAAAAGCAAGACACAAAGAAAGAAGAGAGTTTGATGGAGTATTTTAGCAAGAACTGAAAGTATGAAGAGAAAAGATACTCATTACGACTTCCATGGAAAGATAACGTGGAGCTTGATGAAAACAAAGGTGTTTCAATGACCAGATTGAAGCAACTCACTTGAAGGTTACGGAAAGACGAAAGTGTATATCGACATCATGACAGTGCCATCAGAGAGTACTTGAATAGTGGAGTGGCAGAAGTGGCCGAGGAACCGATGGCACCAATTACACACTGCTACTATATGCAGCCTCAAGCCGTCATCAAGCAAGATCGTGAAACAACAAAGATAAGAATAGTATTTGATACGTCATCATCATCCACAAAAAGGTCATCTCTAAATGACAACCTCGAAACTGGACCAAATCTCAATTGTAATCTCATGCACATGCTGATGAACTTCCAATACCATCGTATTGCAATGACAGCTGATATTGTAAAGGCATTCTTACAGAATTCAATACATAAAGACAGAGACACACTGCATTTCCTTTGGTGGGTTAGAATTCCGAGTGGAAGTGATGCGAAGGTTGTAACATGGAAAATGTCAAGAGTGACGTTTGGCACTGCCCCCAATACTTTCTTGCTCGCAGCAACAGTACAGCGCCACCGCAGCTAGTTGGAGTAGAAATTTCTGGAGACAATTAAACAGCTGAAGAGCAACATTTACGTCGACGACATGATTATGGGAGCCAACTCACCTATGGAAGCCGAAAAACTTTACTGGAAATCAAAGGAGATTTTTCTAGAGCCGTCAATGACTCTCAGAAAGTTCAACACAATTGAGCCTAGATTACGACAAAATATAAAGAAAGAGGAAAACGCAAAGTTCGGGGCTTTCCCCAAAATAAAGGACCTTGGCATCAGATGGAACTTCAAGGAAGAGAGCTGTACCTACCATCGTTTGACATAATAGACATCGATACCAGTGGTGCGCTAACCAAGTGCCAAATGTTACAGCTCATTGCAAGAGTATACGATCCTCTGGGACTCTTTACTCCATTCACGGTAAGAGCTAAGCAAGAAATACAAAACATCTGGAGGAAAGGAATGTCTTGGGACGACTCATTGCCAGATCATGAAACGTGATCATTGGAAACATTGCTTATAAGTGTAGTTTTAACCATATAATTATCACCATTAATAATTGGAACATATTTACTGTTCCTTTATTGAGGGCTTAATAACTTTCCGCATCATCTTACTGCCATTATTAGCTTGTGCTATTTTCAACCTGAAACAGCCACACTTTGAAATTTCCAAAACTTTATTAAGGCGGTCATTGTATCTCTTGTATTTCGCTTCGAGACTGATATGCTGTTGACACTAACTTTTTATACATGTTGTTCTTGTGATTCATGGAGCGCAAAAGACCAGCAGTTATTCATGGTGTGCATTTGAAATTAGTTCTAGTAACAATGATCGTGGTCTGTGTGTTTGCAAAATGTTAATGAATGCGTTATATTTTTCTCAGATAATCCTGCAGAATGCATTTGTTGTCCATTTTTTTCTGGCCAAAGAGTGGAAAATCTTAATTTTTTTATAAATTATGTAGGTTTGGGCAAATATTTGAATGCTTCGAATATTTGAACTAATATTAGAGTATTTGAAGTGGCTTCGATTGAAGTTTAAAATATTGAAAATTTCGAAGTATCCGAAATAAACGAATAGGTTATGTTAATCCACATGTAATCTCTTGTAAAGGTGGTTTCACCGTCGTAATGAAATGCTAACTAAGCCGTGAAAACATTTGTTTATTATATATTAGCTGTAACATCCTGTAAAATTTCATTGCAGTAAAAAAATATAAAGCAGTGAAAACATCTAATAAAAAAATTTGCCCTGCCGGAGTCCTACTTCAAGGTTAAATGAATATATCTTCATGTCGATTCATTTTTTTAAAGTTTAAAAGCTTGTTATACAGTCTTACATGCACTAAGTGTATAATTTCTAAACCTTTCATATTTTACAGCTTATCACAAGCATTCTACTAAAAGTAAAATCCTGCTATCAATGAGAGTTCTTTCTGTTTAATTAAAATTTAAAAATAGCATTTGCACAGACCTTGCTTCCATATTCATAAAATATTGGCAGGTTAATTAGGTAATGACTGATATGCCCATTATTCTTTATATTATGTGATATATATACTATTCTAATTTAATTCGAAATTATTAAACCAACGTTATCATTCACTTTGAACCTAAAATTCACTATTCACACAAGCCTAAGGCCTGCAACTCTTTTTCAAGTAGCCATATGGAATAGATTCATTAAAGAAACGCTGCAAAAAGTTTTAGAATCCGTCCAGTACGAGCGGAGTCGCAAATATTTCTTGCACGCTACGTGTAAAACCACCTTCACAGGCGGTACATTCAGATTAATATGTATGCATTTGTTTCTTGCGAATACTTCAAAATTTTCAATAATTTAAATTTGAAGCGAATTGGAAAACCCTACTATTTGTGCGAATATTCGAAGCATTCGAATATTCGCACAAGCCTACTGCGAAGGCATGAAGGGGTGATGGCCGGTGCATGAAAATCCATTCTTCAAGCAGATTTCAAGTCCAAAGGATTATGAGATGACAGTATGACTTGATGCCATTAGGGCTTTTCAGAATAACTCTGCACCTTTTCATAAATCATAGTGCCATGCATAACCTCCTCTAACGGAGACGTGCATGGCAATTCAATGGCAATTCATATGGGAGGACGGAGTGCCCGCCTCTTAAATCACTTCTGACACCGGGCACAGCAATCTTCGTTTGTAGCACATGCTGCATGTGTCTTACACGAAGTATTCTTTGTTCATGCTGCTTCATTTGTGCATCTTTGAAGGGCCCCTAAACTACATGCTTCTGATATATTTTTTAACAATTCAAGTAACAAAGACGCGCATCGTGTGCAGGATACACTCGCAATCAATGATTCTGCACATGGCAGCACTATGAGCCACTGGCGTGCCACAAATTCCAAAAATCAATCGCTCCTCTTCGCATATGCGGTCTTTTGGGCCTCTGCGTAACGCTGAAAACATTATTTCTGACGTGCAGAACATTGATGCTGTGATTGGTCGAGCAATTAAGAGCCTACAACTTACGTTTGGTCTGCAAGCAGCTGTCCGCGCTGCTTGCTGTTGTTCATCGTGTTACCTGCATGCGTGCATGCACTTGTGGAGCAGACTGCTGCCCGTAACACAGGGTCCATACCGACACGGTTCTTATCAGCACGTGCCGGCATGGCAGCAGTGGCTATTCGCAATGTTAAATGACTTGACGTTAGTTATAGCACGAGAACAGAACGACGATGTCGTCATTCTGTTCTCGTGCTATAATGATCGTCATGTCATACAAACCAGCCCAAACTGCCACACTTCTAAGTTCATAGACTATCACGCCGCCTAGCGAAATTCAGGAGCGGCCTCTCAAAGATGATCAGTAGGCAGACGCTCTCAATGCTCCCTTGTTCGGTGGTGCTAGCCTCAGTGTTAACGCGTTAGCAAGATACAAACACAAACCACTTTGTATGTTGCGTGCATCTGTAAATATACCGGACCGTCCATGACACGAAAAATTTGATTCCATAGTGCGAAAGGCGAAGTTTTTGTGACAATACATGGCAACTTGTGCTTTCAATTGTAGCCCGCAAAGTATTCATATCGGCTTCGCGAGATTTTCTGCAGTCACGTTGGATAGTTAAATAGTTACACCAACCTGTGCAGTTGAAACTCACCTTGTTTTACGTGCGTATAGCATTTGTCAGTGCTTTTGTAGTGCATGAATCTCATAAAATTCATTGGAAGCGGAAAGTAGCGCAGGCTCACGTTGTGTGCTTCTAAACCTTGGCCTACGCTGCGCCACTTGTTTTTCACGTTCATTGATAGATGGCAGCACACTGCAAGCAATTCTAGAGATACTGTAGATGCTACCTTTCGGTAGCATATAGGGAGCATATACAGTAACTCTAAGCTATTCTTTTCTTGCCTGGTATCGGAGTGAAATGTTTCCCGCACTCCCAGATAAACGTGGTGAGTGACGCTGTATTGGGGTTGTGCAATGACGTGCTGTTGGTGCTATCGAAGCCGTTCAGCGGAGAGAATTTCTCACATTACTTTCAGCAGTGATGTTCAAAGAAACCGTCTTGACACGAGGATTTTTCACTGGACTGAGATGGTTGTCAAAGCACTGAGAGTGACAGCGAAGATGAACGATTAGCTGCTAGCTCACGAGCAGCAAGTTGCACTTCCCGTTCCGTCATGCGTTAATGTTCTTTTTTTTTTCACGCTCGTAAGTCACATTGATTGTATTTATTGTATCATATCCTTCAGTGAGCTTAAAATAATAAAAAACTGTTTTTCTTGGGCATAGTATCTAGCCCAATTACAGTGAATATTACAAAATGCCGCATGCCGCTTGACCAGTGAAGCAAAATGGTTACAGCTACGAAATATGCAGTTACTACTACCGTCCATGCTAACTTCTCCTGCACTTCCCCGGTGCCTTCCGAACGAGGTTGTTTTCAACAAATCTTCACAATTTTGACGTTGCGAAAAGCTTACGCGTGTATTTGTTTCGATAGTGCTGATTAAACCTGCAACATCTGAGTGCAGGAAATTGTGCACTGTTAGAGTCGGATCATGGCTGTGAGAGAAGTGCTACTTAATGGAAAGGTAAATACTTGTGTTCTGTTGAAGAAGCAGCTGCATGATGCTTACAGTGGAAGTAATGACGACGGCGTAATATGTTTGCAAACCATCGCTAGAGTAAACATTACGTCCTACGCAGCCGCGACGGCGCGCTACTCGCTAGTGGCCTACTGCTGTGGTGAATTCGCCAGGCAGGCCCGGCAGAAATTATCTCAGAATGCCGTTCAGCATACGTGAATTTTAGTTCGCGAAGTTTTCTGTAGCATGCACAGGATCCTGCAAAGCATCCTTGATACACGGACAATCAGCTGACACCACCACCCTTCGCACTGCGGCAAGAAATGAGGTAGCGAACATTCAGCAGTTCTTATAGTTTGGAAAAGTAATTTGGTCTGATTCATTTGACTATAAAGAGTTCATCCGGTGAAAGTGGCATGGGGAGTACGTCCGTGCGTCCTATCTTTTCCTATGCGATTTTTCGGGTTGATCATCTCTCTGTAGCCATCTTGGATTGCACGGCGCGCCACCTATAGGCCGTGGGCATTATGAATAGCATGCAGCTGGTTGATGAAGTCGACAGAGGGACGGAGTCGTGGCAGCTGGAAGTAGACGGTGTTTCGAGCAGTGCTTCGGTGATGACACATGTCGTGCAAGATTGGGAGGGACACTCGGCGAGAGGATACCAACGAAGGGTACAGAAGGAAAGAGCAAAGGAGTGACATTGTCACATTTATACTATCAAACGAATCGAACTCTGCCATTAGGGCACAGTTTCTAAACATTCTCACGGCTCCGTGTTCATGGTACACCCGCACACCACTTCACCACCGCAACTGAATTTCGACCTCTGGGAGGTTTAGGTACCATTTAAAGCGACGCTTGTATTGTTGCACAAGCATAGAATATGTCGGCGTTGGGTGTACAAAAAAATCATCATGAGGACATTGCAAGAGCTCTTATATTTCTCTTGTTCATGCTAATAAAAAGAAAATGTGAACATGAATGCTCATGAGCCATATGAGTCCAGATTGGTTTCTATACAAATTTAAAGAAAAGAAGGATCGAAACAAAAATAGTCAGAAGTGAAGATAGACAGAAAGAAATACAAGTACTGAAAAGAGAGAGAGAGGGAAAGATGATTAGCGAGAGAGATACACAATAAAGGGGAGGGAAAGAATAGACGCATATGCAGAACCAACAGGCGGCATGTACAACAGACTAGGCAGAGTTACAGATATTTGTCGCACATTGTAATTACTTGTCTCCTTGCACTGACGAGTAAGCCGGAAGCAAAGTCGATGACTGACTTATCTATATGCAGCTCACGATGCAGATCAGCCAATGGTTGTAAACTTGGGTATATGGCGTCATTTGTAAAAAGAAGAGTGAACGATTTCTACATATCTGAATTGTAATTTTAAGGCCACGTGCTGTACTATAATGCTCGTATATTCTCAAGAGCCTCGAGTATACCGATCAACAGCGTTTTCTGTCTATGCTGAAAAAGTGTCACAGGCTCCTTTAAATCTTCTCTTCCGCTCAACACACTTTTACCCTCAGCACACACATAAGTATCATATATGGCTATATGTGCGAAATCCCATGTGTGGCAAATAAAATGAACACTGTGCCTAATCCAGAAAACCTGCGTGCACCTAATTTGGAAACACAATGACATAAAACCTATATTTTTTTTATTAGAACAACTTATAATATTTGTTTGAAACATTACATACCAATTCTAGCTGCACCTCTACATATGGTTGTCACTCACTTCTACTGATTGGATTTCTAAAACTTTGTCTTCATCATAGAAGCTAGGCCTAGCGCATTCAGCGAATTCTGTACTACGCGCTCATTGCCTGGGGATCATTGTATATACATGTTTTGTGCTTCAAAGTTTTTGTAGCCCTTAATTGCTGCAGTTACCCGATTATGAAAGCTCCCTGGCACGTACTACTCACTCGGCAATTTCAATAAATTTTGGCTGCATTAAGCATGCATGAAATCAAATGACACAACACACTTACCACTTAGAGGAGACTTAATGAGTTGTTTGAGACATGTTTGAGTTTCCCTGAGAATTGACAACGTACTGCCCTCACACAATTGGAGGATATAAATCTGTGCAACACATCTGCACACAATCTTAAACTTTCACGTGACTTTGATTACATGACTGGACCCTGAAAAAAAGTTAGCACCTTTTTCACACATAAGGCACATAAGGCTGAGTCACAGCAGAGTTGGTGAGCTGGGCTATAGCTTTTATCCTCTCACCTCCCCATTCAATGAGCTTGCTCCCTTTTTTCTTTGCATCTGTTTCTTTTTAATTGCTAGCTCTCTCTTTGTTAATTATTTCATTATTTTTTCTTGTCTTTCCCTCTCTCAATTTTGCAATCTCCACTTCTCTTTCACACTTCTCTTTACAGTCCTCTTGTTATATTATATACTATACTATAAAAGTCTACATTATCTGCTAGCATGACTGGATAGCAGAGTGGTAACAACACTTGCCTTTGCATTTGGATGTCGCAGCTTGAAGGAATTTTCGCAGTGATAATTTCACTCTTTTTCTTTTTTCTATCTGTTTCTTTTTTTTTTTCTGTCTACACTACTCCTTCTCCTGCTCATCAGAATTATGACTTGCTATGCTGGATGAATTGGCGTACCTGTTATGGGAGCGAAGCTGAAGAGGAAGAAGATGATGAAGAGACTATGGGCTGGTTCATAGTTTTTATCTCCAACACATGAAAAACCTCTAGCATAATAGATCTAGTAAACCTCTACTTCGCTGTAAAAAAATAGCTCTCAAGGAGCTACTTTACTACACTCTCGACAAAGGCGAGGACTTGGTACATCTTCTCGACCTATCAGCGTAACTAGTATATATCTAGTATAATTGATCTGCATAGTAAATCTACCTGTACACTAAAGTACCTAAAGTAACATATCTATCTGCACACTAAAGCATCTGCACAGCGGGGCATAGTAAAAGTGTCGATAGCTGGGCCAGTTGGTTTTCACGCTGCTTGCTACCATGGGCATAATGTAGTTTATGCCATGCTGTGACAAATGTCTCAGTTGAAGTGGCAACTGTGCAGAGAGGTACCTTGAAGGTATGTTGAATGTTCCAAATAAAAAAGTTTTCAATTTCACTATGGTTCTATTTTTACAACCGATTGGGCTCTGAAAAAAAAGGTAGCCCTCACACGTAAGGTTAAAAAGCACATATCTGTGATGAAATAACAGTGCAGTCTACATGTAGCCACAGAGATATGTTACATGTTCTGCCTATGGTTTGCATGTACTGCTATAGCTATCACTTTTATATTGGCATAACGAGAAAGTAATATTATGTTTCTTCATCTGCTCTTTTAAGGTGCAAGATATGTCTCATGTAGAGGGTGCACTGGCAAAATAGTGGCAAAAAATATGGTACAAGAATATTACACATACACAGAAAATAGTAAAAAAAGAAAAACTACAAGTGCAAAATGTCCTAAAGTACTACTGCTGCAACCAAAATCATCTCTGAGAACAAAAGGTGCCCAAAAAATTGGGAGAGTCAAGATTGGTAGTGACGCGGCATATGATGCACCACTCACACCTAACTCGCTCATTTTTGTTCACTTGCTTTGAACGAAAATTTACATGGTGTTATGTATGATTGACTGAATGTCAACTTTTACATTCTATGCCAAATTACACTTGTGTGATGTCAAAATCTCTAGGTAATTGTTAGACTGACAAATGTAATGATTTTCACATCTATCTTTCCTAAGGGAAGTGACAACTAACAAGTCAGAACATGTATATGGATCTTCGTGTATGTTGAGAGACCCAGAATCGAATCGAATGCATTTTCGCAATTTGAGTAGAATAAGTATTTTTAAATGGAGTTTAAAAATCATAACAGCTGCTCTGTGGTGCTGCTTGGTAGTAAAGTCTTAGTAGTGAGTTATGAGTCATTGAATTGCTGTATGTTGCTTGCTGATGTTCATAAAAGCAAGCTTCAAATTACAGTAGGTATATGAAACACATCCTCACCGTCTTCTTCATCTATTGCATAGTAAAAGGAGTTGATGCTGAGAAGAATTCTTTTCACAACATCCAAAAATTAGCATTAAACCATAGTACGCATGCATACGGCATCACAGGTAATTTGGCGCATGCACTCTGCCATGGCAGAACCCTGTGCAAGTACACCCAACAGCTGTTGGCCACTGTATGCAATATGTGCTGTGTACAATAAGACTCCATCAGCAACAAGTTTTGATTAAAGATGTTTCACTTTCGATGACCCACAGCGCAAGAAGAATGGAGATGAAGAATAGGACAACACAAGCGCTGACTCTTAACTAAAGGTTTATTAAAGGAAAGGCACGAATATATACACAGGTTAGCCTGATTCGACAAAGCAACTACGCATGTGCAGCAGCTCGTGAATGACTCTGCTGCACATGCATAGTTGCTCTGTTGAAGCGGGCTAACCTGTGTATGCATTCATGCCTTTCCTTTAATAAATCTTTAGTTGAGAGTCAGTGCTCGTGTTGTCCTATTCTTCGTCTGCATCCTTCTTGCGCTGTGATGTATCGAAAATGAACTATCACCAACCAGCCCAGATTTCCCTTCTTGTAAAGATGTTTCATTGCTTTTCCTTGTTGTCATTGCATGATTAGACACTCTCAGTTGTAAGCTTTTTATTGCAACAAAACAAAAAAGTACATTAAAAATTGGTTGTTAGTCTTTTTAAAGTATGGGACTACACGAAATTTTAAAAGCAGAAATACAGCATTTGTAGGATATAATCAAGCCCTTTGAGTCGACAGAACTCTTAAAAAAGGGTAAGTGATTATTGTATAGCTGGTAAAATGACTTTCCTGGAAGTAGCTAGCTGCACTACATAAGCTCTTATATTTTGTGCTTATAATCTGCCAGCAGGAATAACATAGATCATCTTTCAACAATATTTAATTTTGTATCGTCAATGATTCAATATTTTTGCACATCCTTAGAATGTTTGCTGTATTGGAATTTTCATGATGCACGTAATTTCTCGTGTTGGCTTTACATGTTTTCTGCAAAAAGCTTCTGTGCCATCCATGATCATAAAATATTTTAACAAAGCCTTCAGAGAAAGTGTTCTACTCATCCTACACTTGTTTTTTACAAAGCAATTGTATTGTTCATATATATTCATTTTCGACAAACATAGTTGTATAGCTATATTATTGATATAATAATCCCTATTTGGCCTATGACCTCTTAGAATGTGGAGGTGGGTTGTTAAAAGTGAACTTACAGGCTGTTCAGAGTGAACAGAAAGATCTGGCGTATTGCGTGAGTGCCAGAGCATGTAAGTTGAGAATAAATATGAGATAAACATTCTAGGCTCGGGTTGTGATAAGAAGGCATGTGAACTGTTGAAAGCATTTTATGTTGAGAAAAGAGTAATATATGTATTATTGGCACATCTGTTAAAACTTCAAAAAATGAAAATGATTCTTGAGCAATGTTTTGTGATGCTGCTTGACGTTAAATGACTGTGACATAGCATGTTGCCATACTGCACATGCGTCTGATTCCTTACATATTTGCTGGCAAAGCAACAAATACAGATAGATAGAAGTTAACACGTCATGAGTTTCTTGTCTTATGTGAGTCTCAATTATTTTCTCACCGAAGCTATGCACAATCTTGCCAAGTTATATAACAAAGTTGAACTATTGCAATGTATGGGGCATCATTGACACAAGGAACAACAAGAATTATGTTAAAGCTCTTGTAAGATCACAGCCTGAAGATGACAACCAGATTACCTTTGTTGAAAAATAAAAGTGCTGAAATTCGGGATGTCACTGTTTGCATATGTTGTAAGTGCTTCAGTGGAGTCTTGTGAACTTAAAACAGTGATGCTCCCAAAAAGAAACTCTTTTTCTACTGTGACCATTTTGAAAAAAACTATGCAGATTAGTATAAGTAAAAGAGATCACAGTTGGGAAAAGTGTTGCCTGACTAAGTGAATGCAAGAGTACTTATATTAACATTGCTTTGGAAGTGAAATATTATATTCAATATGAACTTCAGCTTGCTCTGCAGTGGTGTTGCTGAAGGGTGCACACCTTCGTACTGCTGTGGCGGCATTTGCCAGAATTAAAGCCTCTTGTACAGGGTCGCCACAATCTTGTGCAGGTATGAACCAGTGTAAGGAATGCAAGTAGAAGGGGTCACTGGTCTTAAGCATGCACACCAGGCTTCAATTCTACAGTGTCTGATAGCTCCAGTGCAGAACACATCACGACGGCTGGAGCCGTTCCTGCACGGCACCAGCTAGATCGACTGTGACAAGCGGCATACTTTTGCATGAGACAACTGTATGAGGATGAGAAAAAAACACTATGCAAGAAAACATTTTCAAGTAAATGTTAGGGCTTGCGATGAGGGGATTATGAAAATGTATTATGGGCCATCTTGCAATGATGAAGCAACTTTTGTACCTAGTTTCTCATCTGTTAGTACAGTCTGAAGAACATTGGCAGTACAAGTTCATGGCTACGGAAGAATGATGGCCAGAAGATGCCCTACTGATTGTTGACGTACACCCTTCTTTCGTGCCCTTCCTGGTGCACTGGAGGTTTTGCATCATAGATACTAGTTCCTTGAGTGCATACACCTGAAGAGCTTATGATTGAGCTCACTCTTACTGCCTGCTTTACCCAAGGGCCAAATCTGGTTCTGGAGCTTGTTTGCTCAGTAGAAATCTTTAATAGAAAAACGGTTTCCAGTATTACACAAAGCTAGAGCACTGAAACATTACCATGACATATCCTGTACAGAGACCTCGCCTATACAGTCCACTAATGAGTCCCAAATGGCCTTTGTGGTGTGCCTGATTTAACAGTAAAAAAGCATGTAGTTCAATTGATGTTATCTTTTTTTTAATTGGGAATTTCAGCTGGGAAAAACTAGGTTGTCGTCAGTGACACTACATACACAGTGCATGAAACGAGTGAATATAAACTGCAATGATGGCACCAGAAGCGACAGCATAAGTGAATTCACCCTCCTGAAAGCCTCATTTGGCATTACTGTTTACGCATTTTAAACAAAGTATTTTGATAACTTCATTGCTTCTAATTCCTCAATTCACAAAACCCTACCTTATTCATAGCTTGCCGTAAACCAAATAATTATTGACCTAAGAGATATGTTACGAAAAGTGACCAGCTCAATAAATATATCTGTTAGCCTTATGGCTAACTTTATTAAGTAGAAGCCCACAAAACCCTACCTTATTCATAGCTTGCCGTAAACCAAATAATTATTGACCTAAGAGATATGTTACGAAAAGTGACCAGCTCAATAAATATATCTGTTAGCCTTATGGCTAAATTTATTAGGTAGAAGCTTTAATAAGCACTGGCTTTAATAAGTGCTCACCCTGTCAATAAATTCTGAGTTTGGCAAATTTATAGCCACCTTTTTAATACTTGATAACCGGAAATGCAATGCATCTCAACACCTGATGACAGGCACTTGCCTAATTACCACCCCATCTAACCAACAAGCAGCCCCTGTAATATGCTTGAACATGTGCCATCATCACGAGTTACCACGAGTTTGCTTAAACGATCTTGCTCTTAGTTCTGGCACAGCATGGTTTTCAGAATTCAATTCTTTTGCAAAGGTCAGCTTATTACTTCACTGACAAACTGCATGTACAATTTTTGACCATTCTTCAGTAGGTATTTACTTTGATTACTGGAAAGAACTTTTTAAAGCGAACCATGAGTTACTACTTTTGAAATAATGTTTATGAAACATGGATGGTCATCTTGCATACTTAGCTCAAGTGTATATTTGCTTAATAATCATTTTCTATTTGGAGCATATATGCGACGGCAGAAAATGTAGAGTACCACTGGAGTCAGCTTAGGCATTTAGCACTTTTTGAGAAATGCCATGCCACAATCTTGAATCAATTTTGGAATAAACTAGAAGTTCATTTCCAGAACCACTTTTCTTCGAGATATATCAATATAAGACACGTGAGCAAGCTCCCTTAAATACATATTTTAAAACAGTCTTTTTGAAAGCTTCCTATCACATCGGTTTCACGCTTTCGTAAAGACGAAGTGAGCGCGCAGCTTGAGCTGCATCTTTATTGCCTTGACCTTTTTTTTTTCCCTACAATTCTTACTGAAGTCAACCACGCTACATTTTTTTGCTCATGAGACACTTATGTAAAAGAATCTGTTTTAATAACTGCCGATAAGACACGGCTAAAATTACCTGTCGGGGGCACGAGCTTGACTAAACTGTTTGCACGCACGCCCTGAACACACAGCATTGTCTGCTCCAAGCTTGAGAGGAAGAAGAGGCGCACACAATGCTGCACCTCTCTGCACCTCCTTTTGAGCAAGTGCAGGCTGGCAAGAACTCGTGCAGCACTACGCTTGTATCATGACAAAACGAGGAAGTCAGTGCAGAGCGCGCGCGGCACCAGTAAATCGAGGAGAAAGGTGCTGCACCCGTTGCACAGGTGCCGCCAGTGCAGCCAAATCGAAGAGACCTGATATTTCTCAAAAAAATTCACATGACGTCACAGACAGGTTTGATGGCGGCAACCATGACTCATTATCTTACTAAAGAGTGCCACTGCTGAGGAAACAGGAAGGAAAAGAAAGTTTTTTTCCTTCCTCCATGGCAGAGGGAGGACACAGAGTCACAGGGCTGCCAACTCTAGAGGAATTTCCCTTGATTTAGAGAATTTTGGTTGTACTTAGGAGAAAAGAGAAGTTTGTCAACATCTAGGGAAATTTTTCGCTTCCTCGTGACGCAAGCACGTCGTGCCCACAGCCTCTTATTTGTCCTTTTGTCCACTTTTACTCTCTTACACACCCTCTAAGCTCACCCAAAGGCGCTGTATCATGCTCAGTAGTGGTTTCGAGGGGTGCAAGGGGGCGACAGCGCCGGTCTATGCCCCCAACGCTTGTGTCAGTGCTCTCCTCTCCCCCACATCAATGCGGTTCATTCTGTGCCATCCATGTTCGACGTCGATTGCCTGAATCTTGGCTCCAGAAAAGAAAAAGTGGTCTCTCGAGAGACCTCCAAGTACATGTTTTTCGTTACACCAACGTCCCATTTTCTCGCCTACCCGCAGTGTTATTTCTTTGGTTTGTTGCTATTTTATCGGTGTCCCTTCTTTGTGAACGCTGTCACGTAGCTAGTGAGCTGCCCCGGGGAGCCATGTGACTCCACCAAGGTCACCAAGGTTTCTGTGAAAAGCGGGGCCAGAGCAGTAGTTATTTGCTCAGCTAAAATATAAGTTAAAGAAAAGTGGCTAGTGGAAGACTCCAAGAATATATTTGAAACGAATATATGGCAGTCAACATTTCTAATAAACATATCTTTTCCTAACCATTCATCAGGTTGCGAGGGATCAACTCCCAACTGGCATAATATGCTTTCATGGTACCTAAAGAGGCACAACTATTTTTGGTCACAATATCCTGTATCAGATATCATGACAAAGCTTGAGAGTACGTTTTTCAAGACATTGTCTAAACCTGCATCACTTCATGTTTTATATGAACACCACCAAGCATTTTCTGCAGGAGAGTTGCAAAACAACAGAATCGATGAATTTTTTAAGCTTGCTCGCCGGAAAGTTTCATGTACTGCACTTTTTATGCTCGTTCTGGTTGTTGTTAATGTTATTATAATATTTTGTAACTTCTTTGCTATTACAATTAAGTGCACTATATTATTGTGTAAGATTTCCATGTTTTACATTAAACAGCTAGCAGTGTTCCTAAATATTATTTTGCTAATTGATCCCTTCTTCGGCCTAAATAATGCTTCTTTCTTGGTGATTTGCACAAAGTACTGCTGTACCTATCCATCTTTCTTGCACATTTACTAGAAGTTTCCTAGCTTTTCTTGTGTTTCATGCATGAGTTCGCTGACCGCAGCAGATAACTATTGGAGGGACGACGAAACTTCTAGACAGAAATGCGATGCCGTAGCCACCAACGCTTTGCCGGAAATATAAATTTCCCAATCAGCAACCATGGCTATGGCATGTAAGCTAGAGTTGGAAGTGCATATTACATTTTTTGGCGCGTGAACAGTCAACGTCCTGCGAACGCTGATGTTGCTGGCGACCACGATGGTCGCCATAGCAAAGGCACATAAAACCGTTTTCTGTCTTTAGGTTACGTTAGTTGGGTCGTCCCGGTGATAGATATCCGGTGTTGTCATCGGATCTATGGGCGCGTGCTGTTGTTACTTTATATGGTAGAGCGCGTCTTGCAAGTGAGCTGAGAAGTTGTGGCCTAACCTAACCCCATCGTAAAATTAAAAAAAGAGGAGTGGGGAGGGGCTATGGCAGTGTTTGATAATTTCTTGGCCTTGCTCTAACACATACAGAATGCTGCTTAAGCCACCGTCCCACACTACAAAAGTAGCCTGCAGAAAAGGGTATTGTAATTTGGAAGGGCCTCTTACCACTAGTGGCGGGACACAGCTCATTTTGTTCAATTACTCATGTGTGATACAGCACATAACTGGTGTAATTGCTGCCTTCTAAAAATGTTATGGGCATTCATTTAGAACACTGTATTACATTGCTGGTGCCTGTAAAAAAAAACTGTGCGCCAGTATTTTTTCGCCACCCCCACACCTTAGTGCACCCATTCCCTGATTTTCAAGGTCGCCAGCTTAGCTGATCCACATTGGAGTTTGCAAAGCCTGAAAGATGTGGCAAGTGCTACTATTTGAAAGATGTGGCAAATGCTAATAAGGACTTTATCATTGTTTGATCACTGGGGTGGTTCAAAATACTACTTTTACCTAAATAGCAGTGCTCATGTTTACTCTGCACGATTCTGGTGATATTGACTGGTTAGTACATACTTTTTTTTCTAAATGAAAGCCTTCTCTTTTTATACTGCTCCAAATTGATATTTTGTGATAATAATTTGGTTTTTTTTTTCGGAACCTGTTTCAAATTTGCATTTTAGTGCTCAAAAGTAAAATTTGGCTGCTCCGAAAATTACTCTTAATTCTATTTCGGCTGTTGCACCCCTGCAGGTGTGCTTTTATTGTAGAAATTACCGCATAGTGAAAACCTCACAGCAGCGCAATCGCAGCTGTGTATCAGAAACACCAGCCTCCTGAACATTCATGCACATCATCATTATGCACCCAGGGTGCATACCCTTGGGTATTAGTTCACAGGGTAGCATCTGTGACCACAAATTGAGCTGGCTTGGTGAAATGCAAATGGTTATGCATAATATTCATCATCAATATTGGATCAGCTAACTCACTCGTGGGTCGACCCCACTCAGACTTAGATTGGGCCACGAGCCTGGGTGAGTAATACTTTGCGCCCCGCTATGGTGATCTAGTGGCTAAGGTACTCGGCTGCTGACCCACAGGTCGCAGGATCGAATCCCAGCTGTGGCGGCTGCATTTCCGATGGAGGCGGAAATGTTGTAGGCCTGTGTACTCGAATTTGGGTGCTCGTTAAAGAACACCAGGTGGTCGAAATTTCCGGAGCCCTCCACTACGGCGCCTCTCATAATCATCTGGTGGTTTTGGGACCTTAAACCCCACATATCAATCATCAGTAATACTTTGCGAGTCTGAGTCAGTCTGGTAAAGGAACGCTTTAATGAGTCCGAGCGAGCCCAAAGCACAAAATACGTATTTCTTGAGTGAACCAGAGTGACGTACCTCACCTTTTCTGCTGACATATGTGGTACAGTATACTAAAAGGAGTGGTTGAGGTTATTGTCTGTACGTCTCACTAATATTGGCACAACTGAAAAATTTTGAGGCGGACATTTGGGTAAAATGTGACACAATTCGAACATATTTTATGGTTTTGGTTCGGCTTGGCACAATAGTAAGGAATTGTATACAATGGGCACAGGTGTTGTACCCCTGTAAGTAAATATAGAGGGGGCATATGGATGCTTGTGAGTTGAAATATCTGTGAGTTAACATGTGTATTGGCATGAGCTGACATGTAAGGGTGATATTACAGGAGGCAAGTAGATAAGAACATAGCTTGGCCAAAAAGGTTGAGCTCACTCAGACTAACTCACAAAATATATTTTGTGCTTCTGGGCTTTTTGGACTGAGATTCACCAAATGTTCCCCATATCGACTGACTCATCGCCAATATAAAACTCACTCAGGCTTACGGCTTGCTCGGAGTGAGTCGAGTTATCAGTGAGTTTACCGGCTAATGCTGTACCATGAGACCCCACAGTGAAAAAAATAAAAAAAGGACTGTGGTTCTGAAATCTCCTGACCTTGTTCTAATGCGCATAACACTTTTTAAAGCACTTTTTTGCGCAGTACATTTTTGCCTTGTGGAAAAGTGTACAAAGATTTCGATGGGGCTATTAGTATTAGTTCTCACTCAACACAGCAAAACATGCGTCTGCTGTATGAATATTTATGAGTAATAGTATGATAGGTAATGTTTAAAAAAATCGTTCTTAGCCTCGTATGGCTTTTCTGCTATGCTGAAACACAATATACAAAGACATAAGCCTCGTTTTTTATTTTGCTTTTTTTTACCACATGCATTTTTTGCTTTATGAATGCCCTGAAATTGGAGGTCACTAGATTGGCAAGTCAGCCTTAGCATTTGCAGGGCCTGTCAAATAATTTTAAAGGCATGGCAAAGGCTAATGTGGGCTTAGTCATTGTTTGCACTGTTGGGCAGTTCGAAAGACTGCTTTTATTGAAATAGCAGTATTGTAGTACTGTTACTGTATTGCAGAAGTCATGATATGAACAGGAATAAGGGGACGAAAAGAGCTTTTCTGCTGGCAGGAACAGAACCTGCAACTTTAAGATAATGCGCCTATTGCATAACATTTCAAAGCTCTACATGGTTAAAACACATAAAGTGCATGTTGAACTAGAAATATAATTTAGCAAGGTGCTTGTTTGGCTAGTGTATATTCCATTGAACTGTCCCTGAAACTTCTCGTCCCTTGAAGTTTCAGGGACGAGAGACAAGAAAATGCAACACACAAGCGCTCTATGGTGTTATTACTGGTGAATATAGAGGGAAAGTTCAGATGTCTTGTCTCTTAGCAAGACCTGTTGCCAGAAAAGTTGCCATAGGGGCCCAGCCTCCCTCCACCCCAACCCGAAATTCGGATCGAGGGGGGTATTTCACCCAGAATAAATAATGAAAATGGGTGAGACGTTTAACAAGTGCCCTCTACTCATTTAAAAAAAATTAAAGAATAAATTCCTGGGGTATAGACATTCTCTGACCCCTTCCTCTCCATCATTATTGAAAGCAGAGTATGAGTGTTGCCATCCCATTATATGAATCGATCAACTGGTCAGCTTCATTTTGTCTATTTCAACTACAGACAGATAAAAAACAAAAAAAGCTATTTTTTGACTTGATGAGCCCACAGCCCCTATCACATGGGTTCACAATTGCACAGACATGACTGTATACTTTATACCAATTAATAAACTTATCGATAATAATATTGGGTACATAATTTTGAACATCTAGAACTGATATCAATACAGGAGCAAGGTGGGGAATATACCATGAAATACCGAGCAAGTGCCACCCCCGCTTCGTTTTTTCTCGAGCAATTTGAACTATCTGCACATGACAAAGCAATCACCCTTCAACCTTCCCCTACTACCATTTTCACTGTTTCATTGATTGCTTTTGAAACAGTCATTGCGTGTGTACTCTACAGGACACTTCTTTAGAAGCATGGGTGTGCATTTTTTCATTCATAGTGGCTATTTGTCCTCCATATCGAGTATTCATCCCGAATGAGCAAGGGCCTCTTTTCCCGATCTTGTTGAATTATCTTTCATTGTAAAGGGGGGTGCTTGTTTTGGATTTTACAGTGATCACAGTGCACAAAACATTATTAAATTAGTCGCTCACATATTGAAATTCATTGCAGACTTACTGCTTTAGGTACTGTACTTCTCATAAGCTGACCCCTCCTTTCGTGGACAAAATTCTGTATCTGTCTTTGAGTGTTGTCAGTGTGAAGAAAACCAGGCTATGAATTTGATCAACTGGTGATATCGGCGTCACCTGTTATGTGTTAATTACTGCTCTTACTTTCTTAAAAGTGCTGTGCAAATTTTCATGCTGCCAATTGCTGCCATGGAAGCAGCAATTTGAAAATGGCAGCATGATGCCCCAGAATGGCACAGAAATGGGCCACAAACAGTAATAAAAGTTGCTTCATTCGGCAATAAACTTGGAGGGCCTTAAAAATCTGGTTTCTGCAGTGCCTGGTTTTTTTCCTGTTATGATTGAAGCTCACTAATCAGAGTATACAATGGAACTGTGTTATGTAAATGGAAAATATCACGGAATATTTATCAGAACTTTTCTTTCTGCGGTGAGGACGAAGTTGTGCTTCAAAAACATGCTGGAAACCGAAACTATTCTACTCCTGCCCGAAAGTGCACCAAGTCAGATTTACTGAGCCATTCTGATAATGCCAATGACAAGTGCGCCAAAATTGCACTTGGGAGCGTTTCCCCCAGAGAACCTCTTGCAGGCCAATTTTCGTACAGCACGCACGGCATACACGAATGAACCTCCAAATTGGCGTGACGGTTGTGTGGCCATTTAGTGATCAAGGTTCAGTGCATACCCCCTATATGGCCGCTTATAGGAACAGAAGCACTTTTACAGTCTGCTAATGGCAATGGGACCAACAGCCATTTTTCATGGTGCCTACATTTTTTTAACGTGAAGGAAATCTTACCCGTCCGTGAATCTGATCCTGGCATGATAAAGTGTAAAAATGCTGTAAACCACGTGTAATCTGAGTTTTTCTATCTGCAGTGAATATGAAGTCGTATGCTCACATGCTTCAAACAGTGAGCACGCAGGTGGTTTGTGTCAGAGCACGATGGATTACCGCGCATGTACCACAGCTCGGCTTGGCTCACTGATGACCGCAAGCGCAGTGTTGTTTTTTACGGTTCTACTCTTTTCACATCATGAGCAGCACAAGGTTTAGTGGTGCTGGATTATAGTATCACTTACTCTAATTTTACTGCTAGTACAGTAAAAGCATAATAGTTCTTGCCTGTAGGTTCTTTGCCCCTCCCCAATGCTAGGAGGTTTTCGGCGGTAGACAGAATGCCTGGGCCCTATACAGATTCGCTGCAAAAGGAAAACATAGTTTCTTAAATATTGTAGTTCACCGTCGAACGCACTTTCTGACTCTTTCATGGAAGCAGCTCTTCATATCTGGGCAACTCAGTATTATCGCTAACGTTATTAAGTGTACAAGCCTCGGGAGAATGCTCTTTTTCCAGCACAGAGAGAGAGAAAGAGAGAAAGAGAGAAGGAGGTATCGGAAAAGGTCGACTTTGTAGGGCTAGCTAAGAGACGTCATGTTACACCGAGCAATATAATCGATCGTGAAGTTAAAGAACCATGTTTTTCTCCTTGAAGTCATCGTAGGAAAATGCATTTAGGACAGTGTGAGTCTTTAGCATTGATGCATTGTTGTATGTCGCAATGTTTGCTGCCATGTTGACTGATAACCACATTGATGCATTTAGAACATTACTTCATAAAGTACAATTTCATTGAAGCAGCATTCTGTTTACTTGCAACAAAAGAATTGCTGAACAAGTCATGCCAGAATGCTCAACTGCGTGATGCCCTTATTTTTGCATCATCGAGTGAACTACTAAGTGTTCCTAAGATGACTAACTCTATATTATGTTTAATGAATGAAAATAATTCTAACCCTTTCACAGGAGCTTCAAAATAATTTTTCCTGTTCTTGAATACGAATGAACTATAGCTTCTCCACTGTACTTCATGATGTGAGTTTACCTGTTCCAGAGTGCTCCCAGATGCAAAATTACTTGCTTCAAAGTGCTCCATGCGGGAAATTTTCCTGCTACAAAAATTGCTCCGAAATCAGAAGACCTTGGTAGCATCAGTGAAACTGGCATGTGAGTGATCGATGGCGATCATGTGCCAGTGTTTGTGGAATATGGTAGCATACATCAATCAGCAGTGGTGCTAATTTAGTGCAAGCACCCATTCACACAAAAATGAAATGGCCTTTGGTGTTTTCTAGACAGAACACAGAACTATGCAAACTCGCTCATAAACCTACCTATTGAAGCACTCAAGTGCATTTCTATATAATGAGAAACACCACAGTTTGCAACATGTGTGCTGTTCCACTCGTTGCCATAACAGCAACTTTGCGTTTCGTAATATATTTACACCTCTTGATGTTTATAAAATGAAGTACAGATGCTTCATAGCTTAAAGATTGCAGCTTTTAAGAAATATGGTGTACTAAATGACAAGATTACCTCACTTAGTGATGTCACTTCTCTATCATATACTACTTAGCCCTCTGAGCATAAGCCATGAAGTGCTTTTTTTTTATATCTTTGGGAACATAAAGATATAGTTTCTACTTAATCAAAAGCAACATAATTAAAATATTCAGAAAAATTCACTGTCCTTCCATTTTTGCTAGAATCTTGTGACACGTGATGAATGATTGTTGGTCCCTTTAGTATTGTATTGTCTCAAGGTATCCTTGAACCTTGAACAATTCGCCTCTGAGTACTGCTCAGCAAGTTTATTGGTACCCATAACGATATGGCACAATGGGGCAGACAATTAGGCATAAACTGGAAACACATGTGTGTACAGTGTAGTTACACTGTACACACATGTGTTTACACTGTAAACACATGTGTGTACAGTGTATTACTTATTACAGTGTACAGTGTATTAATCATTACGTTTTTTAGTGTGTTGTCACGAAGCGAAAAGTTGAAGCAAAGCACGAATTTTTTATGTATTTATTTACTGGTACCCTCTAAACACAGGAAAATGACAGAGTGAATTACTCATGTAAGTAATTTTTTTTTACTGTCACTTGGTTAAATTTTTCTTTGCTTACTGAGTGTGCAGAAATATCATACACGCTTTTTCTTCCTTTAGACATAAGAGTAAACATTCCTGCTTTTGTATTTTATCTGTAGATTTTGTTTCTATGGTGCTCTTTAGCTTTTAAGAATAGCCATACTAAGGTATGTTGAAATTAGTAATGTTGATATTGCTTACGATGCATTAGTTAGATGCATTTACAGTGTTTTTTTGTAATATGGATTCGCCACCTTTCTTAATTTCTTCTACTATGTTAAGCAGCGAGTATATTACCTAAGCCAAGCATTTTTTCCTCCATAGTAAACTTGAGTACAGTACTGCTCATGCTGGGCAAGTGTTATAGTATTTCTTTAGACTGTTTTTCTGCAGCTTAGACCGACTCTCTTGTTGTTGTGTTTCCAGGGGCAAGTGGCTGTGATAATTAGCTGTGCTGCAGCTTGAAGCTTTCAAAAGGAACTGCATTAAAGACTTTTGTTCAGCATTATTTTGTTCCCATAACTTCAGTTACATTGCCTCAACATTCGAAGACTGACTGAATTTATGTTTAATAAATGTGTTTGAAAACAATATTCTATACGCTGGAATATATCTTGTAGATCTTACTGATTCTGCATAAGCATGCCGGTTGAACAGCAGCTTGCATCTGATGATAATAACAAGATGTTTGGGACTCCCATGCCAGACATTGCTAAAATTTTGTGAATGAGAACTTTTTCTCGTGCACTTCTCATTCTTCCTGCATGGAGTTGGTCTACTAGATATAGACAAGCAGACTTACTGCAGTCTTCCTCATTGCTGCTGTGCTGTACATTATAGAAAGCATCAAAGATGTGATGTTACTAATAGCGTTTGTCATATAATACAATCACTACAGTAATCAGTGGGAATGGATCCTCACACCATTGATGCTATCTGTAATGTATTACATGGGCAGTGAGCAAAACTACAGTGTGGCTGCAGGTCTAACACACCAACAACATGCAGAGAGCCTGCAAAGTGCACAGAAAATATTTTCATTTACTAAACGACAATGTCTATGTATGACTATTACATGTCCACAGTGTCCTTGTACACCGTACGTACAACCTAACATGGCAGAGCTTTTTATATTTGCAGGTACATATAACATTGACAATTTGGTTTTCTATGGACATCTAAGAGACGTTACTAATTTCCACGAAGATAAATCTGG
>NW_023607213.1:0-39901 GCF_013339725.1 Rhipicephalus microplus
GGTAAGGACTAGCCACAATGTCAGGCATGATAGTGTGGTGCATGTTGTCTTCAGAACAGCTGTCCACTGCTACCAATGTATCGAGTAGGAGCCGGGCGGACTTCATTACAGGATTGTGCGAGTGCTGTTAGGTAAGTCTAGAAGAGAAAGAAAAGTTACTTAGTGGTGTTTTTGAAATGCTATTTTGAAAACATCACCATATACACATTTCTTTGTAAGAAGGTCACAAATGTTTTTATGAAACTATGGTTTTGCTTTCCTGATTTTATCCTTGTAGGTGAAGAATGCGTCAACGTACATCCTTATCCTTTACGGAATGAATTCGGACACGGGAAGTGGCTTCAATGTTTTGCGCTTGAAAACCGAATGGTTTGGGATCCTGTCTGCGTGCGTTTAATAACAAAACACATAAGCCGTTAAGGGGAGTCATCCGGGTGCGTGCTTTTGTATTGTCAGCCGCACAATTCATCTTCAGAAAGAAGAAGGGTGGACGATGTGGTCTCGTTGTGCCAATTCTCGCTGGCCCACGTTTTATGGTAAAAAAACAAAAAACATCAAAGTGGTGCCATCATTCTCATAGCTTAGTGGCTCCGTGGCCAGGTTCGATGGCGGCCTTTATTATGGATTGACACTGTATAATCGGTCGGAATTCACGTTCCTCTAAGCTCGAAAGAACATCGGTAGTAATTGGTCACCCACACGGAAAGCATGCAGGGCGCGCACGTACCAGAAGGTGCACGCATATTGAGTGCGTACATTGCCCGTCGTTCCTCTCGAGAAAATCTGTCCCACGCGTCTTACTGAACATAAAATAGCAGAGCCACCGAAAAGAGGGCCTCAAATCGACTGGTTGCACTGAAAGTATCTTTGAGTGTTTTCATTGTGTTTCGCATCTTCATGTACGCGAAAGTCGAGCGTCAGTGAACGAATAAGCAGCATCACGGGCTAGGAGTCGATGGGACTGCCAGAGTGGCATAGTGAGGTGTCCTGAAACGCCGTTTCTAGGAGGCCGATTTCTGAGGTTCGCATAATACTTGGCTATAATATATGCGAGTATACACAGGAAGCTCTCCAGGAACGACTCTCGACGCGGCACTGAGTGATGATTATGTCTCAACACTCGCAAAGGACATTCCGTTTTATATGGAAGGTTAACGAATCTTTAGTGCTGCAACCTCGGTTTTAAATGCGAACCATTTCTTAGCAAACTTCGACGACTTTGAGCGTATCTATCTATCTATCTATCTATCTATCTATCTATCTATCTATCTATCTATCTATCTATCTATCTATCTATCGTATCTATCTATCTATCTATCTATCTGTCGGTCTGTCTGTCTGTCTGATATGTGGGGTTTTACGTCCCAAAACTACCATATGAATATGAGAGACGCCGTAGTGGAGGGCTCCAGAAATTTCGACCACCTGGGGTTCTTTAACGTGCACCCAAATCTGAGCACAAGGGCCTACAACGATTCCGCCTCCATCGGAAATGCAGCCGCCGCAGCTGGGATTCGAGCTCGCGACCTGCGGGTCAGCAGCCGAGTACCTGAGCCACTAGACCACCGCGGCGGGGCTATCTATCTATCTATCTATCTATCTATCTATCTATCTATCTATCTATCTATCTATCTATCTATCTATCTATCTATCTATCTATCTATCTATCAATCTATCTATCTATCTATCTATCTATCTATCTGTCTGTCTGTCTGTCTGTCTGTCAATCTATCTATCTATCTATCTATCTATCTATCTATCTATCTATCTATCTATCTATCTATCTATCTGTCTGTCTGTCAATCTATCTATCTATCTATCTATCTATCTATCTATCTATCTATCTATCCATTTATCTATCTATCTATCTACCTATTCCTATCCTATCTATCTATCTATCTATCTATCTATCTATCTATCTATCTATCTAGCCGCCTACGACTTTTAGCTCTCCTGGCCGTTTCAATAATGGTATTGACACCAAACTTGGTATGGTACAATATGACTGTATGACGAGCATAACCGACTTGTCATTACATGAATATCGCGACATGTATATAATGAATGTCATAAATTACATTTCATGGTCTTGCTGCTCCTGTGGTGGTTCTGTTCACATGACATGTTGCAAAATTAGCATGGCATGGCATGACTGCACGGCGAACACATGTGACAGACCCTAACGCGGAAATCCTGACATGCATGTCATATAAGTTATCAGCCATGACTACATATCAAGCTCAGGCTACGTTCGTCGTAATTTGGCTATCTTCAAATATACCAAACTTTGTGCTACGGGACGTGAATACATGACGAAGGTGTATGGCTGGGGCAAACATGATCGTCATAAGATGCGTGTCATGTTAGGTCACGACTGCATGCCACGCTCATGATGCGCTCGCGGCCTTTTCTTAGCTTCACATGTACCGAATTCGGTATTACGAGACACGAACGGATCACATATGTAAATGACACACCCAAAGATGATAATCAAGACATGTGTTTTACGTAACATGACTACGTGCCACACTCGTGATGTGCTCATGGCTGGTTCGCTCTCACATCTGCCATATTTAGTATTACGGGACGTACATGAATGACGAAAGTATCTGACTGGTGCAAACATATTAATCCTGTAGGAACATGGCTACATGCCACACTCAAGGCGTGAATATACTTCGGCGTGACCTAGCGCGCGTACGCTCCGGTGTTCGTTTCGTCGCGTCACGCCGGCGATGCCACGCCCGGCGCCGTTTGCCCGGCATATGATCGCAGGCACGCGCTGCGCTGCGTTGCTTTGACGCATGTGCGTGCCAGGCATCCGTCCGTCACGAAGGTGGGCAAACACACTGCTGTCTGGGTAACGTCATCGGCGCGAAATGCAGCATGTCGCATTTCGCACTAGTTGCCGTCGGGCCTCGCCGAGAGACGCTGGTTGCGCCTTGCGTCAGACTAAAGAGTGCTCACATTTTGCTAGTGTAGCGTTGCTGCGCCGAGCATGCGCGCGCGTCAACGTTATGTGAGCTCGCCGCCGTTTCACTAACTTCACATATACCAAGTTTGGTATTACGGGAAGCGAATGAACGACAAAGATATGTGACTGGTGCAAACATTATAATCATGAGACGCGTGTCAAGTAACGACATGACCACAAGCCACGCTCATGATGTGCTCGTGGCAGTTTAGCTAGCTCTACATATACCAAACTGGGTATTGCATGACGTTCATGAATAGTCGACGAAGGTAAATGACACGTCCGAACTTGACATGCGTGTCCTGTAATAGTGACTGCATGCTACGCTCATAGACTGCTTGCAGCCGTTTCACTAGCTCCATATATACATAATTCGGAATCAGGTGACGTGACTAGGTGACGAAATTCAATGAGGCGTCCAAATATGATAATCATGACATGGAAGGCCTGTACGTCATAATTTGCCTCCGCGTCGTAACGTTCTGCTGATTTTGAAGTGGCATAACATTCTTCCGCCATTCCTACCTCGCATATCATGTATTCCCACTGTAGGTGGGATTCCAATTTTTTTGTTCCTCATATGATAATGTGCTGCCCGGTATTTACCAGAACTACAGGACCTAAAAACACAGGTAGGGGGACGTGTGACCTCGGAATCGATTCCGCTTTTGAGCCTCGACAAACTTATTAACACACTCAATAAAATAATGAAAGAAAGACAAGAAAAAAATAAAAAATCAAAGTTTGAAACAGTCGCTGATATTCAATGGGGCCACCGCAGCTTTCAATTCGAAAACGTTCTGCCAAACGTCATCGAGTACGTATTGCCCAAGTGGTAACATGGTTCTGTTAAACCGCTAAATATTTTAAAGTTAGGTAATCATTTTCAAGAGCGCATAAAACAGGTTTTTGTGGGAAATTGGACGTTTTCAAGCTCGCTGTCCTCACAAAAAATGTTTTCAAAATTTGTAGTTATATTTAGCCATTCAAAAGATATCAACATTTGTAACAATTCTTCCAGACGTACTTTAAACCGAAACTAGAAGATTGTGATTCCACAGTATCTGCCATGTTGTCATAAGTTTTTTTCTTTCTTTTACACTCGTTAATTATTTCAAAGCTTAAGGACCTTTACTTGCCTGTGGGGCCAATAGTTTTGAGGTAGGATGTGCTGAATCAGCTGTCACCATTAGCCAACCAAGAAATAGCGTTAGACTATTAGGAGACGCCATTTATAGAAGTTTCATAAAAGAAAGGTAGGAGAAAGTCAAAAAAAGTTCTGCTACGAAATCCGCTTTGAGTAATTCCATGAACACAGCAGGAAACTCCGCAGCCCCTGTCCAACACCAAGAACGCAGTAGCGAATCAGTATATATATGATAAAGCTTACGTGTGGTGTATATGAATTGCTTAAGCATGGAAATGATTTATTCCGCCCACAAACAACTCAGTGAAAGAATACGACCCCCACAAAAGTTTTCATAAAGTTTTCGTGTGAAGGAGTTCTTTTTTTGATAGGACACATATAAAAAGCCTTAGCATTTACCATTCGTAGCTGCCGAACACTTGCTGCCAGGTATTCAACAAAGTGATAGTTTCAAGGAGAATTCGTGGTCCAACTAAACAATTTCGAAATTTAAACTTGGCTGATGCAGAATATGATGTCTTCAAACAACTTTCAAACAGAAAAGGCATTGTTGTAAAACACCTTCGCACAAAGGTAGAAGTAATCTGACCATCACATGCCATTAAAACCAAGCTATCACAAAGCTACGCAGCAACACCCACTGTCTAATATTAGTCTCCGACCCGATTAAAGAGTTTAGTGAACGCTTACAATACAAAATAGCGGTGTTTCTAGCAAAAGAAATAACTGCACTTATGAGCACTGATTCTTCATAGCCAAAAACAAGTGAGCAGGCTGTTCCTACCATCTGAAGATTCACAAGGTTGCTATAGATCAATTATTTATCACGAAAGTCTCAAGCAAGCTTATAATATGTAACAACAATACATATACTGAATTGTTACCAAAATATCTAAATAATCATTTACCTCATATACTATCTACCGTGCCACTTTTCATTCAAGATACACCTCATTTTTCTCAGAATGATAGCTTCACTTAGGAAAACACAAAATGTATCGCATCAGTCTCTTCTGGCCAAATTAAATGTGCGCTCTTTGTGTACTAATATACCTCTCCCTGAGGTAACCGTAGGGGTTTCAAAGTCACTCATAGAAAGTAAGCAAATACGTAATGAAGAAGCTTACCTATCGCTACCGAAATTAGATTCAATATCGAGAGGTATCTGCCCAAGGTAGCGGCACCAGATGCTTGATGTTTTCTTCCGCGCTTGAGATCGCCGGTGGCGGAGAACGCCTAACGAACCTCTCCTCGACCCTACATAAGCTTCATTGACAGCCATCGTTAGTAGATGAAAGAGGAACGAATCGAAGTACGTCTCCATGAGACTTCTCAGAGAAAGTTCTGGGGTGGACGTCCTCCCTCAAAGGCTTTTTCTTCTCATATCTCCTTCCAAGATCACAATCGCCCCGATGCGAACGTGTCCTTCGCACCTGCATCTTGTCGCCTGGCAAAAAAAATCCGGCACTCTCAAGTAATGAAAGCCCTCTGACGATGCGTCCCGCTGCGTGGCCTTCTTCCCAAGGAAACCTTCTTCCCCTTGACTCCACCTCAACCTCGTGTTTGTTCTTACGCCCCTATTTTGACACTCCGTACTTTCTTTCTGCCAATAACTCGCTCTCGTCAGCGATGAGTCGTTTTGGAAACGTAAGAAATTGTTGTAGATGTTATTGCGCTATTTCTCTTGTCCACAAGACTGTCTAAATGGATAGCAATTAATGGTGAATTTCAAGTTAGGGAGATTTAGCAATGATTCTTGTATGTCGCATGTAGAGCGGCAGATAAACCACTATATAATGCTGGGATATGTGAAATACGTGCATCGAACACCTCATGAGTCCTAATATGGTTTCGCCTTGATAATTTTGAACGATTCAGATACAAGCCCCGCGCCAATCGCTAATTGTATACCTAGGCCAAACATCATTAGCAGTCGATTAGACGGCTCGGAAATTTTCAAGTATAGTGCATAGCTTTCTCCTGGCAAGTTACTAAATAGAATTGTGATGCTGAGGCAGTAACTTCTAAGCGTCGAGGATGAGGATGACGAGCAGTAATGTGATTGATGCAAAATTTATGTAAAAGAACATATTGTAACGGGCGCAAGAGAGGAAATGTCAAAAACTAGTTTATTATGGGCGAACTTGTGCCCTGAAAATTATGTGCGAAAAGATGGAAGAGTCCGCTAGAGCGTTCCAAAAACAAAAACTGTTCCTCTGCCAACGCACCTTCTTCTTCTTCGCAGCTCCAACCCACACTGGCTCGTGTTTATGAACAAGAGGCATGAGTCGTGCGGCCCCAAGCAAGAGTGCGCACAAGACTGTGGACGCTGATTTTTCCTAATGTCGGATATTGTAAACAGTCTCTGTGGCATTAGTCCCCCTTCAAAATACGCATCGTCCCGATGCGCGATGGAGAGAAGCAAAGAGAAAAAGGGAGCGCTTTCATTCCCTCTCATAATAGGGCTTCATACGAACGACGTGTACGACTTCTGCGCTGTTTTGCCGCCTTGAACAGATGTGTCCTTCGGCGATGACGTCGTAGTTTAGGTCAGTAATTCGTCGGAGAACCTTATAGGGGCCAAAGTATCGACAAAGAAGCTTCTCTGATAGGCCGCGGCGTCGGAGTGGTGTCCATATCCACACTCGCTCGCCTGGGTTGTACTGAACATTTCTCGGCGCAGGTTGCAGTGCCTTGCGTCCTTGTTTCGCTGTTGATGTATTCGATGTCGTGCCAACTGGCGTGCTTCTTCAGCCCTTTGCAAAAAGTCGTCAAGTTCAGATGGCTCGTAATTGTCGTTGTCTACTGGCAACATGGCATCTACAGGTTTTCCCGCTCAATTTCATCCAAGCGCCAGCTAAATTATTCTAGGCGCCAGTCAGTTTATTCCAGCCGGCACTCAAATTAATCCAGGTGCCAATCATTTTAATCCAAGTGCCACTGAAATTAATCCAACTGCCAGCCGATTTAATCCGGATGCCAGCGAATTTAATCCTGATGACATTGTGACTTCAAAACGACCCAGAATTTTCGGGAATGCGTGGAGTGAATAGCTTTGGAGTGAATGTAACAGGAAAAACCATGAATGAGTCACTAGTGACAGAATGTGACTCGCGCGACTTTATCACGTCTATCACCCGCGTGAGCACTATTCACACCATCGACATGCATATCACAGGAAATGATGTCCACGCAGTAATACCTTGATAATTATTAACCAGGCCAATGATCTCATCACGAGTGACTTAGGTGACGTCCTCACGCATATCACCCACGCACGCACTGTCTTAACCTTCCGTCATGCATACCAAATGAAACGTCTTTGAAAGGGCAGGAGCTTGATACCTAAAACTCGGCCAAGCCACCGGATCACCAGTGACTCAGGGGACGTCATCACAAATATTACTCGTGCACGTAGTTTACTCGCCTGCCGACATGCATGCCAAACGAAACGTCTCTTGAGAGAGCAATAACGTGGTACCTATGACTCGGCCAACTGACTTGATCACTTGTGGTTTAGGTGACGTCATCACGCCTATCATACACGCACGCAATGTGTAACCTGCCATCATATATACCAAACGAAACGTCTTTGAGAGGCTAATAAATTGAATGCTGTCAATCGGCCTAGTGACGTGATCACTAGTGACTCGTGTGACGTCATCGCGCCTGACACCACGCACGCAGTGTCTAACCTGAGTTCATATATATCAAACGAAACGTCTTTGAAAGGGTAATAACTTGAGCGCTGGCACTAGCCCAGTGACGTCATCACTAGTGACTTGCGTGACGTCATCTCACCAAAAAAACATGCAAGCACTCTATAATGTGCCTTCATGCATATAAAACTAAAAGTCTTTGAAAGGGTAATAACTTGAACGATGTTCCTAGGCCTAGTGACGTCATCACTAGTGACTCAGGTGACGTCATTACGTATATCACACACGCACGTGGTGTCCTAACATGTCTTCATGCATATCAAACGAAACGTCTTTGAGAGATTAATAACTTGAACGCTGTCATTAAGCCTATTCACGTCATCACTAGTAACTCACGTGACGTCATCACGCCTATCACACACGCACGTGGTGTCCTAACCTGTCTTCATGCATATCAAACGAAACGTCTTTGAAGAGTAATAACTCGAACGCTGTCACTAGGCCTAGTGACGTCATCACTAGTGACTCACGTGATGTCATCACGCCTATCACACACGCACGCGGTGTCCTAACCTGTCTTCATGAATATCAAACGAAACGTCTTTGAGAGTGTAATAACTCGAATGCTGCCACTTGGCCTAGTGAAAGCGATCACTAGTGACTCGCGTGACGCCATCACGCCTGACACCCACGCAAGCACTCTGTAACCTGCCTTTATGCATATAAACGAAACCTCTTTGAGAGATTAATAACTCGAATGCTCTCACTAGGCCTAGCGACGTGATTACTAGTGACTCATGTGACGTGATCACGTCTATCACACACGCACGCGCTGTCCTAACCTGTCTTCATGCATATCAAACGAAACGTCTGTGAGAGAGCAATAATGTCATACTTATGACTCGGCCAACCGACTTGATCACTAGTGACTTACCTGACGTCATCATGACTAACACTCAATCAAGCACTCTCTAAGGTGCCTTCATGAATATCAAACGAAACGTCATTGAGAGAACATTAACTTGAAGGCCGTTGCAGGCAGCGTCTGCTAGTGAAAAACTTACTTCTCGCAATGCACAGCCGTTCACCGGCGAACCGGTATATGTAGGCACCAGATCACGCGCTTCGAATTCAATCAAATGCGTCTTTACATGGCTTTTGTTTGACTTGACGCTTTTCTTGACTCGAGTAGATGCGATGGAAGCAACAGTACCTTCAAGCAGCAGTGAGGTACAACCCAACGTCAGCGTCCCACCACTCGTTGAGGGCAACGCTTCTCCTTCATTCAATAAAAAGGAATAATAAAGGCGAAATGGCAATTAAGCATTTTCCAAACCATACTCAATTATGCAACATTCAACCGATACCCTGACCTCTCTGCGACGCATTTACTCCTGCTCGTCATGTGGAAGGATGTAAGGGTGTTTTTGTTGCATCTGGTGTTTCGTAGAATGCCTTGAAAAGGCGGGCAGCCAGGCCGCACTACCGTGAACGGACAGGCGTTCTACGCTAAACAGGCCCGCTTATTCAAAAACACTAACCTATAAGAAACGGCATGGCGTAGAATGTAGAAAGGAAGGCACGAGTCAAGCAGAGCATTGAATGGCAAATCAGAAAATGGTAACTTTCAAATAGCAATAGTATGTATCTCAAGTGTGGGGACTACCCTCTGTTACAACGGATTTATTTCACAGGATAACCAGATGAAATATTAGTTGGGCCGAAAGAGTGGTAGACAAATCTTTTTGTAGCAAGTTTTAGAGCAGGCAGACCATGCGTATTATGCTTGATTACGGATATACAGTGTTTTGACTAGAGGCCAGATTAAAAGCAAATGTCTGTTTCGTTTCTTGCGCTCCTATCGTGTCATTTTGACACATGAGCAAAAACTAGTGGGAAAGAAGAGCTTTTATAGTGCTCTTATAGTGCCTATATATGCCTATTTCGGACGTTGTAGCCTCAATTCGTATAGGTGCCTGTAAATGCTTCTTTTCAAAATCGATGCCTATATAAACGCTATTTAACCTGAAATTTCGCTTTCAAGTACCACTGGGGCCCGGTATTCATGTTACCCGGGAAAATATAGATATCGAGACACTGTGGGGTGCAAACTACACTTTATTTCACGAGTTACTTTTAAAACTGTCAAGCCCAGAAGGCATTTGAGCCAAAAGGAGGGTACATTAGCCTCTACACATGTATACCATCCATGTCGCGTCGTCTGCTCAGCCTCTTTCCAGCTTCCGTTCGGATGCGTAGGGAGCAGGAGGTGCTTCTGTGCAGTGGCAGGATGATGAAGAACGAATGCGAAACTGTGGAGATTCATCAGGGGAAGTAAAGTGCAGATAAAAAAGCAGTATCTATGTAGTTTTTGTTTTATTTGTCATTTACATGCGGAGCTTCACTGGGTCACCTGAAAATTTTTACTTAGGCAGTGGAAATAGTTGCGTGTCCAATGAAAAGCTTTGTATTCTATGAAAAGCTATTGGTATCAGAGTCACTCGGAGCTGGAGCATCACACGACGTGCATGAGCACGTCATGCGCGCGTAAACTACACTCGCATGAGGTGCCCATGTCAGCCCGTGCGCGCAAGCGGTGTTCTGCTGTCTCGATGTTCTCTTGTTTTGTACTGCGAGTTTTTGTGGGATGGATCCCTACATGCGCACACGTTTGGAGAGGCTGGCTTGGATAACGTATCCTTAACCCGATACACAGCGTCGCACCACTGCAACTTCTGTTAGGGACGATGCACCAAACCCACGCCCAGCGTTGTGAATGCTGGCACCGACACGATGCACGAACTGCGAGAATACCAACGCAGACAAAATGGATGCACCTTAGTCTCGCATCTCTCTCGATATGAAATAAATATATAAAACGAATAGATTTCGTCTGTGTGTTCTAACATTTTTGTCAACTTTCATGCTTCTATTTAGGCAACAGTTTGTACAAATCACACACGTTGTCTCAACTAGTTCTCGCAGTGTCACATACTACTTTGACATATGCAGGACCATTCTATCACCTTCACCATGTTGGGGCGCACGCCAATGAGATGAAGGTCAAGCCGTGTTCAGTTTGGCATATCACCTCTTTATGACGCGCATAGTACTGTAAATCCTGGTAAATGAGATCTTGAGCGCCCAGTGCATGCATTCCTTTTCGCTTCTCAAAACTCCTAAATTTGTGTAACGACCCTTAGTGTGTTCACAGACAGAAGAAAAATTGAGCCTGTGTGGTTAGGGCAAGTTAATACGCCGCAAAAAAAAAAATCCTTCTGGCGCTTGCGTTCTGACTATTTGCGCATGTGTAGCTCTTCTCAGCTATGCCCAACAGAAAGATACCCAGAGGAATGTTTATTCGACGGTGCACACTTAACTGATCATGCTGAACTGGAAATGGAGAGGCTGTATTCAGGTAACCCCGCGGGAAAACGCACGTTTATGCTAAACCATTATGCGCTTGTACCATTATAGACTAAAGCATTTTTGCTTGATTTTATGCCGTAGAAACAGATCCCGCTTCTGTTTATTGGAAAATTTGAGTTTTGTCAAAGTTTATTGTGCCTATATTCACTATTTAAGAAGCCTAAAACAGTGTTTTGGCCGCTTATTTTCAGTGCCTAAATCCCGGTTTTTTAGTGCCTATAGACCTCGCCTCTATAGTTACGACCTACCTGACATGTTTTCACAATGCCGAAGCAAAGATGATGCCCGGTTAAAACATCCACCGTACTTCAAGAAAACAATTGTTCTAATAACGTCGAGCTTTTTAAATTGGTCATGAAATGGGTGATGAAAGAGAACCTGGGCAAGTCCTTGAGAAACAAAGTTTATTAATATACAGGCAAAGCGGTTTTCATGAACACGCACCCGTAGTTGTGCTGCTGAGCAGTGTTCTACATATCAAGGCAGTCAAGGGCAGCTTGTACAAAAGTGTAATTGTGCCTATCATAAGGGGCACAGTCAACACGCCGGATGTCCTGCATAGAGCGCTCCACAGCCTCAGCCAGCAGAGCACGGCGATGTTCTTTCCTGGAGATCCCTCCCAGTGTCGTGAGGAGATCATCCCTCCGCTCGCTTTGGAATCCCTTTACACCTGCCTTGAACTTTGAGAAGAGCTGCTCAATCGGATTGAAGAAAAAGCTGTATGGCGGTAGCCACTTGACTGTGTGGTCGCTTGCCGCGAGGACCGCCTGTTCGGCGTGGCGGTGCGCTGGTGCACTGTCAAACACGAACACTGCCTGTATTCCTGGTTTCTGCTGTGAAAGTTTACTTGACACTTCTGCGAGAAAGTCGTTTAGGACAGCCCAGTGGACCTTGTCCACAATTGTCCAATGGAGAAGGCCATTCGCTGATATGCATGCTATACCATTTACATTCGCCCCCTTTGCACTAGTTGACAAATGGCATCCAAAAAAAAAACCTTGCTAGTGATTTTAGAGATAGGCAGTCTTTCTGAAAAATATTTCACAGGAAATGTGGCGTCCTCTAAGAGAGAGTGATAATGAGGGCCTAACATGCTAGTTACTTCAATCTCGTGGTTCGGCTCTGCGGTTATTAACTGCCCTAAGTAGACATAGTCTTTTACAACTTCAAGTGCACTATTACCTATCTCGAAGCGCTGCTCCTTTCCGAGGTTGTTGTACATTACTTTCGTTTTCTCAGATTAATTTTAAGACCCACCTTTCTGCTCTCCTTGTCTAACTCCGTAATCATGAGTTGCAATTCGTCCCCTGAGTTTCTCATCAATGCAATGTCATCGGCGAAGAGCAGGTTACTGAGGTATTCTCCATTAACTCTTATCCCTAACTGTTCCCATTCTAGGCTTTTGAAAACCTCCTGTAAGCACGCGGTAAATAGCATTAGGGAGATTGTTGGAGCACCTCGTTCTTTATATTGCACGGTCTTTATACGCGCGGTCTTTATATTGATTTTGAGTGTTTCCGGGGAGCACTTTTAAATCACCTCCGCGCCTGTGAACATCTATTATACGGCAACGATCTACAGGGGAAACGCGAGCGTACTTTTTCTTCGGTTCATCAGGCGCCTTCCATGGCCTTCCGCGGCGCCGAGAGTCTCGGTCTTCCATAGCACCAGTGGTCGAATCGCAAACTTTCACTTATTCCCAGGCCTGCAAAAGCGCTCACCTAACGATGACTTCGACGGAAAGTTGAAACTACGCCGGCTCATCGCTCGCGTCGCACCACGTCGTCCCATCGTCTGCGCGAAACAGACTCGTCGAAAACAGCTACGACACTCTGTCGTCTGCTTCAGTTTTACTTCAAGCAATTGCTTCAAATCATAAATAACCAGCATTAGGGTATTCTAGTACGAATTAAAACGTATCTTGAATTCTTTAATTCATTATTTCGTGGGATTGTCGTCTGCATTGTGGAACGTTTGCCCGTCGTCTGAGGGCGACGGGCAGTCATGCAGACGACGAACTAGTGCAAAGGGGGCGAATGTAAATGGTATAGCCTGCATGTCAGCGAATGGCCTTCTCCATTGGACAATTGTGGACAAGGTCCACTGGGCTGTCCTAAACGACTTTCTCGCAGAAGTGTCGAGTAAACTTTCACAGCAGAAACCAGGAATACAGGCAGTGTTCGTGTTTGACAGTGCACCAGCGCACCGCCACGCCGAACAGGCTGTCCTCACGGCAAGCGACCACACAGTCAAGTGGCTACCGCCATACAGCCCTTTCTTCAATCCGATTGAGCAGCTCTTCTCAAAGTTCAAGGCAGGTGTAAAGGGCTTCCTAAGCGAGCGGAGGGATGATCTCCTCACGACACTGGGAGGGATCTCCAAGAAAGAACATCGCCGTGCTCTGCTGGTTGAGGCTGTGGAGCGCTCTATGCAGGACATCCAGCGTGTGGACTGTGCCGCTTATGATAAGCACAATTACACTTTTGTACAAGCTGCCCTGGACTGCCTTGATATGTAGAACACTGCTCAGCAGCTCAACTACGGGTGCGTGTTCATGAAAACTGCTTTGCCTGTATATTAATAAATTTTGTTTCTCAAGGACTTGCCAAGGTTCTCTTTCATCACCCATTTCATGACCAATTTAAACAGCTCGACGTTATTAGAACAATTTATTTCTTGAATTACGGTGGATGTTTTAACCGGGCATCATCTTTGCTTCGGCATTGTGAAAACATGTCAGGTAGGTGGTAACTATAGAGGTGAGCTCTATAGGCACTAAAAAACCGGGATTTAGGCACCAAAAATAGGCGGCCAAAACACAGTTTTAGGCTTCTTAAATATTGAATATAGGCCCAATAAACGTTGACAAACTCAAATTTTCCAATAAACAGAAGCGGGATCTGTCTCTACGGCATAAAATCAAGCAAAAATGCTTTAGTACTGCTATTCCCGTACTGCTAGCATATCAGAAATGAAATCTAACCTTGACCTACCCAATTTAACTGTCCGGAGGAAACTGGCGCGGCTGCATTTTTTTCATAAGATATTTTTTCACAATCCATCAATGAAGCGAGACCTCATTTCACAACCGTCATACCACTCATCGCGCATTGATCATCAGCATAAGGTTGCCATTCCGTTTTGCCGCACCAAATTCTTTTCAGCAGCCTTCTTACCGAGAACAGCCGCCGATTGGAACCACCTTCGCTCTTCCGTTGTATCAATAACAGACCCTTTGTTATTCAAGACTGCAATTTCTCAGCAATGCTTGTAACTATACGCAGTTTCCATTATCTTTGTCTTGTATGTGCTTGAATTCTTATACATTTTTAGTTGACTTATGTTGCCTTCCTGATTTGCGCATCTGATACTTGTTTCTTTATTTTGTCTTTTTTTCTTGTGTGTTATATATGTTGTACCCACCCCCTCTGTAATGCCCTACGGGCCCTGAGGGTATTCTAATAAATAAATAAATAAATAAATAGTCTATAATGGTACAAGCGCATAATGGTTTAGCATAAACGTGCGTTTTCCCGCGAGGTTAACTAAATACAGCCTCTCCATTTCCAGTTCAGCATGATCAGTAAAGTGTGCACCGTCAAATAAGCATGCTTCTGGGTATCTTTTTGATGGGCATAGCTGAGAAGGTCTACACATGCGCAAATAGTCAGAGTGCAAAGCGCCAGAAGGATTTTTTTGCGGCGTATTAACTTGGCCTAACCACACAGGCTCAATTTTTCTTCTGTCTGTGAACACATTAAGGGTCGTTACACAAATTTAGGAGTTTTGAGAAGCGAAAAGGAATGCATGCACTGGGCGCTCAAGATCTCATTTACCAGGATTTACAGTACTACGCGCGTCATAAAGAGGTGATATGCCAAACTGAACACGGCTTGACCTTCATCTCATTGGCGTGCGCCCCAACATGGTGAAGGTGATAGAATGGTCCTGCATATGTCAAAGTAGTATGTGACACTGCGAGAACTAGTTGAGACAACGTGTGTGATTTGTACAAACTGTTGCCTAAATAGAAGCATGAAAGTTGACAAAAATGTTAGAACACACAGACGAAATCCATTCGTTTTATATATTTATTTCATATCGAGAGAGATGCGAGACTAAGGTGCATCCATTTTGTCTGCGTTGGTATTCTCGCAGTTCGTGCATCGTGTCGGTGCCAGCATTCACAACGCTGGGCGTGGGTTTCGTGCATCGTCCCTAACAGAAGTTGCAGTGGTGCGACGCTGTGTATCGGGTTAAGGATACGTTATCCAAGCCAGCCTCTCCAAACGTGTGCGCATGTAGGGATCCATCCCACAAAAACTCGCAGTACAAAACAAGAGAACATCGAGACGGCAGAACACCGCTTGCGCGCACGGGCTGACATGGGCACCTCATGCGAGTGTAGTTTACGCGCGCATGACGTGCTCATGCACGATGTGTGATGCTCCAGCTCCGAGTGACTCTGATACCAATAGCGGGAAAGGAATTGGACTTGTGAAGTATACATAGAGTTAGTGGCGAAGGTTCCAAGCTCACCTCCTGAGATCATGCTTTCGCAGTTTCTAATGATCAAATTAAAAAATGTTAATGATACAAAGGTTTTCATTGGACACGCAACTATGTCCACTACCTAAGTAAAAATTTTAAGGTGACCCAGTGAAGCTCCGCATGTAAATGACAAATAAAACAAAAACTACAAAGATACTGCTTTTTTATCTGCACTTTACTTCCCCTGATGACTCTCCACAGTTTCGCATTCGTTCTTCATCATCCTGCCACTGCACAGAAGCACCTCCTGCTCCCTACGCATCCGAACGGAAGCTGGAAAGCGGCTGAGCAGACGACGCGACATGGATGGTATACATGTGTAGAGGCTAATGTACTCTCCTTTTGGCTCAAATGCCTTCTGGGCTTGACAGTTCTAAAAGTAACTCGTGAAATAAAGTGTAGTTTGCACCCCACAGTGTCCCGATATCTATATTTTGCCGGGTAACATGAATACCGGGCTCCAGTGGTACTTTAAAGCAAAATTTCAGGGTAAATAGCGTTTATATAGGCATCGATTTTGAAAACAGACATTTACAGGCACCTATACGAATTGAGGCTACAACGTCCGAAATAGGCATATATAGGCACTATAAAAGCACTATAAAAGTTCTCCTTGCCCTCTTATTTGTGCAAGAAACGAAACAGACATTTGCATTTAATCTGGCCTCTGGTCAAAACACTGTATATCCGTAATCAAGCATAATATGCATGGTCTGCCTGCTCTAAAACTTGCTACAAAAAGATTTGTCTACCACTCTTTCGGCCCAACAAATATTTCATCTGGTTATGCTGTGAAATAAATCCGTTGTAACAGAGGGTAGTCCCCATACTTGAGATACATACTATTGCTATTTGAAATTTACCATTTTCTGATGCGCCATTCACTGCTCTACCTGACTCGTGCCTTCCTTTCTACATTCTACGTCATGCCGTTTTTTATAGGTTAGTGTTTTTGGAATAAGCGTGCCTGTTTAGTGTAGAACGCCTGTCCGTTCAGGGTAGTGCGGCCTGGCTGCCCGCCTTTTCAAGGCATTCTACGAAACACCAGATGCAACAAAAAAGACGCCTACATCTTTCCACATGACGAGCAGGAGTAAATGCGTCGCAGAGAGGTCAGGGTTTCGGTTGAATGTTGCATAATTGAGTATGGTTTGGAAAATGCTTAATTGCCATTTCGCCTTTATTATTCCTATTTATTGAATGAAGGAGAAGCGTTGCCCTCAACGAGTGGTGGAACGCGGACGTTGGGTTGTACCTCACTGCTGCTTGAAGATACTGTTGCTTCCATCGCATCTACTCGAGTCAAGAAAAGCGTCAAGTCAAACAAAAGCCATGTAAAGACGCATTTGATTGAATTCGAAGCGCGTGATCTGGTGCCTACATATACCGGTTCGCCGGTGAACGGCTGTGCATTGCGAGAAGTAAGTTTTTCACTAGCAGACGCTGCCTGCAACGGCCTTCAAGTTAATGTTCTCTCAATGACGTTTCGTTTGATATTCATGAAGACACGTTAGAGAGTGCTTGCTTGAGGGTTAGTCATGATGACGTCACGTAAGTCAATAGTGATCAAGTCGGTTGGCCGAGTCATAAATATGACATTACTGCTCTCTCACAGACATTTCGTTTGATATGCATGAAGACAGGTTAGGACAACGCGTGCGTGTGTGATAGACGTGATGACGTCACATGAGTCACTAGTATTCACGTCGCTAGGCCTAGTGAGAGCATTCGAGTTATTAATCTCTCAAAGAGGTTTCGTTTGATATGCATGAAGGCAGGTTACAGAGTGCTTGCGTGGGTGTCAGGCGTGATGGCGTCACGCGAGTCACTAGTGATCACGTCACTAGGCCAAGTGATAGCGTTCGAGTTATTACACTTTCAAAGACGTTTCGTTTGATATTCATGAAGACAGGTTAGGACACCGCGTGCGTGTGTGATAGGCATGATGACGTCCCTTGAGTCACTAGTGATGACGTCACTAGGCCTAGTGACATTGTTCAAGTTATTACCCTCTCAAAGACGTTTTATTTGATATGCATGAAGGCAAATTAGAGAGTGCTTGCGTGAGTCTTAGGTGAAATGACGTCACGCAAGTCACTAGTGATGACGTCAGTGGACCTTGTGACAACGTTCAAGTTATTACACTCTCAAAGACGTTGCGTTTCATAATAATGAAGACAAGTTAGGACAGCGCGTGCGTGTGTGATAGGCGTGATGACGTCACGTGAGTCACTAGTGTGATGACACGAGGCCTAGTGACAGCATTCAAGTTATTACTCTCTCAAAGACGTTTGGTTTGATATGCATGAAGACAGGTTAGGACACCACGTGCGTGTGTGATAGGCGTATCGACGTCACGTGAGTCACTTGTGATGACGTCACAGGCCCAGTGACATCGTTCAAATTATTACCCTTTCAAAGTTGTTTTGTTTGATATGCATGAAGGCACAATAGAGAGTGCTTGCGTGAGTCTTAGGCGAGATGACGTCACGCTAGTCACTAGTGATGACGTCACTGGACCTTGTGACAGCGTTCAAGTTATTACACTCTCAAAGACGTTTTGTTTGATATTAATGAAGACAGGTTAGGACACCGCGTGCGTGTGTGATAGGCATGATGACGTCACGTGAGGCACTAGTGATGACGTCACTGGGCCTAGTGACAGCGTTCGAGTTATTACACTCTCAAAGACGTTTCGTTTTATATGCATGAAGACAGGTTAGGGCACCGCGTGCGTTTGTGATAGGCGTGATGACGTCACGTGAGTCACTAGTGATGACGTCACTAGGCCCAATGACAGCGCTCAAGTAATTACCCTTTTAAAGACGTTTCGTTCGATATATATGAACTCAGGTTAGACACTGCGTGCGTGGTGTCAGGCGCGATGACGTCACACGAGTCACTAGTGATCACGTCACTAAGCCGATTGACAGAATTCAATTTATTAGCCTCTCAAAGACGTTTCGTTTGGTATACATGATGGCAGGTTAGACATTGCGTGCGTGGGCGATAGGCGTGATGACGTCACCTAAATCACAAGTGATCAAGTCAGTTGGCCGAGTCATAGGTACCACGTTATTGCTCTCTCAAGAGACGTTTTGTTTGGCATGCATGTCGGCAGGCGAGTAAATTACGTGCACGAGTGATATTTGGGATGACGTCCCCTGAGTCACTGGTGATCCGGTGGCTTGGCCGAGTTTTAGGTATCAAGCTCCTGCCCTTTCAAAGACGTTTCATTTGATATGCATGACGGAAGGTTAAGACAGTGCGTGCGTGGGTGATATGCGTGAGGACGTCACTTAAGTCACTCGTGATGAGATCATTGGCCTGGTTAATAAGTATCAAGTTATTACTGTGTGGACGGCATTTCCTGTGATATGCATGTCGAAGGTGTGAATAGTGCTCACGCGGGTGATAGGCGTGATAAAGTCGCGCGAGTGACATTGTGTCACTAGTGACTCATTCATGGTTTTTCTCTGTTACAATCACTCCAAAGCTATTCACTCCACACATTCCCGAAAAATCTGGGTCGTTTTGAAGTAATAATGTCATCAGGATTAACTTCGCTGGCGTCCGGATCAAATCGGCTGGCGGTTGGATTAATTTCAGTGGCGCTTGGATTAAAATGAATGGCACCTGGATTAATTTGAGTGGCGGCTGGATTGAATTGACTGGCGCCTAGATTATTTTGGCTGGCGCTTGGATTAAATTGAGCGTGAAAACCTGTAGTGTCGTAGTGACAGTGCGACCGTAGACCACCTGAAATGGTGCGACGCGGATGGCAAGATTTCGTCCCACAATTTCTGCTCAATGTCAACGTACACCGACAGCATGTCAGCGATGGTGCGGTTCAGGCTTTCCGTCAACCCGTTGGTTTCGGGCCGGTATGCAGTGGCACGGCCGCTGGATCAAAGCGCACAGGGTGCGGCCTGCTGCGTGGAGCCGCCGCGCATTGGCGAGGGAGGACGAGCGTTGTTGACAGTTGCGGCCGCAAGTTTCGCGTGGGGCGCTAGTAGTAGGGGACACACCGAAGAGACGCGCGGGCGCGCTACGGCGAACGCGGCATTTTCGCGTCAATTTCTCGCCGCGGATTGAGGTTACATGCTCCAAACAAATATAGTCGTGTTCAGCTTGATGCGATCTGCCTCACAGTCCAACTAGGTAGTTAGAGTGGCCAGTTAGTATGCCAAAAAACTGCTGTGTTCCACTGTGCGCGTCGAACGCAAAGAAAAATGCCGGTTTGAGCTAACATGAATTTCCATCGAGCGCTGAACGAGGACAAGCATGGCTCACCTACATCTCCCGGCAGGGATCTGGCGGAAAAGAGACGAGGTGGGTACCCAGTGACCGCTCTTCGGTTTGTTCCCTTCACTTCACCGAAAATGACTATAAGAAAGGCACCAAACTGCGAATGCTCCTGCCAACTGCTATCCCGACGGTGTCCCCGATTGCCCGTCCTATATGCAAAAGCCAAGGGCTCCAAGGATAAAAAAGTGGCCTCTAAAAGAAGTACCAGATGGTGGTTCATCAGCTTGCGCAAAAAAAGAGTGCACGAAATGGCCCAGATGAAAGCAGGCATGAAGATGTCGAGCCTGATCTCTTCGGAGATCAAGAACATGTTGCACCAAGCGGGTCTTCGGACGGAACGTGGGACTGTTCATTGCCTGCTGATAGTATGTGCCAAACCAGTTCATGTACAGATCAATTGTCTCAAACAGACCTTGACCTTAAGCGGATGATAGAGGATGCGAAGAAAACGACGAACCGCCTGCAGCGGAAAATTTCCCGCCTCAATAAGTCACTGCAGACGCTCCAAAGCCAGTACGATACGGTTCGTGAACGGCTTCAAGCTTTCGAAAGCAACAAACAAATCACCTGTTTCGTGAGTGTAATAAAAGCCGCAGACAAAGGCCATAAAACCGCCGAATTTATCAAGAATCAAGTGTCAAATTTCGCTTCCAAGAAGCCAGCGTACACTGAATCAATTCTGAGGGAGTGCGTCCTCTGGAAAGCGTGCTCCAACGAAGGTTACGAGTATGTGAGAACAACAGGCCTGTTCAAGTTGCCTTGTCGTGCCACACTACAGAAGTACATCGGGCACTCAACAGGCGAAATATCCGTCACATCACTCATAACAGAACGCCTCCGCGCAGAGTTTCAAGCGCTACAAGTCGAACAAGAAATATTCTGCTCCCTAAACATCGATGAAATGGCGATACAGCAGAAAGTTATGTACGATCGCCAACTCGATAAGGTTTTCGGTCTTGTTGACATGGGTCCTGAGCAGCAATCACGTGCAACGCCTGAAGTGGTGAACAGGTTGTTGTGCTTCGTCCTGCGAGGGCTATCAACTGCCTATGTAATAACAGTTGGGTACTTCTTTACCCGGTGCCTCAGGAGTGAGCAACTTCGTTCTATGACAATGAATTTCATGAAGGCAGTCGAAGGTGTGGGTTTCCGTGTAACGAGGATTGTTACCGACAACCACCAGTCGAATGTTGCGCTCTTCAAGAGCCTTTCCGAGGACGGAATGCTTGCGCATGTAGTGCCACATCCATTGCGACAAGGTGATCCTCTTTTTTTGTCTTTTGATCCGAATCACCTCATCAGGAACCTCAGAAATAATCTTGTGGAAAGAGAGATGATGGACGGAGATAATCTAATTCAAGGTGGACTGTACTTGAAGAAGCTACTCAGTATTCAGTCACAGCTACTCGTAAAGCCAGTGAGGTTCCTAACACAGTCACACGTTGAACCGAACAACTTAGAAAAGATGAAATTGTCAAGGGCTACGCAAGTTTTCTCCCCAGTCGTAATAGCAACGCCTGAGTTCCTACAAGAAAACCCGAAATGCCACCCTGACGTGACAGAACTTCAGGACTGTTTGCCCACCATCACCTTCATTAAAATGGTGTCGAAGTGGTATGACCTTCACAATATTGGCGCTGTGAAGCCGCGCGGTCAAAGGGAAGAACCATTCTACTTGATCGACGACGACCGTCTTTCGTAGCTTGAAGTAGACTTCATCACGTACATCGAGGAGATTCAGCTTTCTGGTGGCAAAACAAAAAAGAAAATGACGAAAAAAACATGCGAGGAAACGATAATGACGACGAGGTCAACTGTGGCATTGATTCAACATCTATTAGACAACAAGTAGGTTTTTCTTTTTTCACCTTCATATTTTTTATTGCAGTTACGTATATGTGTATTGACTTAGGTATCAAATAAACATTTTTCCAGCTTTCGCTACGTCTTGACCCGTGCCTTTCACAGCGACCCCGTGGAGTCCCTCTTCAGTTGCTTTCGACAGTTTAACGGAGGCAACGAGAGAGTTGATGCAAGAACCGCGGTCTTCACAGCCGAAAAGCTGTTAAAGGTATATTTGGTGCCCGTTGGAGAGCACACCCATGTAACCTACGCACTTTTTTCCCCAGGTTGGAATCCTCCAAGCTGCTAAGAGTGGAAACGCTCCCCATAGCTCCGAAACAAATGCACCTTTAAAACTCGAAGCCCGAGAACGCAACACCGCGGCCGTGCCACTTGCGGTCGTCCTCGGTGCTAAGCGGCTTTCCTATGAGCTAGAAGTATTAAATGTTTGGCTTGCTGTACCGGATGACCTCGAACTAGCACCCCTAGTATACCTGGCCGGATACATCGCGCGTGAATGTGAGGAGAAGTTAAGGACGGTTATTTTTAAGCTTTGCATTGATTGCTGCATTCTTTCGAACGCGTTGCTAGCGCGCCAGCCAGTCTTAAACAATGTTCACTTCACTTTCGCCTTCTTCGAATGTTAACTATAATATGCGAACGAACAGTTCTCCCTCTTTTTCATAGTTTTCTCATTTTGCCCTCCCTTTCGCCACTAAAAACCAAGGGCAGGGTTCCAGGCTGACCTCGAGTGAAGAAAAACTCAGGTCAGTCCGGAGCCAGGGATTCGGCCCGAATCAGGATGCGGGTCCCGCCCCGCCAGTGTGCCACCACTGTAAGGGTCGACACCAGATATGCGTGTATGCCACCCTTTTGCCGCAGGTTGTTTCATTCCCACTCTTACGAAATTTAGATAATATTTTTCTTTAGCTAAGCGAAGTAAGAAAAGGAGCCTACATACTTGTTGCATAGTACTTTTGATGAAAATTTTACTTGGCTCGATTTCATTACTTGCAGTTGCCCTGTGAATCATGCAAGGTTCTCCTGCAAGAGACGAAACCGTGTGGCAGCATCTACAATTTAGTGAAGAAAATCGATAACGGACAACTTCGGTATCCCAACATGGAGATCGTGAAAATTTGCAAACTCGCATGTGACTTTGTCAGTGAAGTGATGAAAGACACTGAAGTTCGAAGAAGTGGAAATCTGTGTAAACTTCTTCACTCAGCCCTCCTTCCACATTTGGTTACCTGCCCTGCACTACGGCGTGGTTCGGGCAGCCTTCAGCACACGAACCAGATCTGTGATGGTTTTTTTTAAAAAGCTGCTTCGACCACTCCTAGCTAACTGGGCAGGGAATGTGAGTGCCACTGTGCAACGTCTTGTAAGGCTGGCACACAAGCCCCTCTCCAGAAAAGTTCTGCGCCTTTGAGGACCATGTCACCTTCATTTTTTTACCTCGTAATGCAGGCAAAATTGTTCTGCTGTATTAGAAAATATAGTGATCTTTTAGAGACTGCAGAGCTCCAGTTAATAAACGCACGTTTCATTGTGAGCACAATACCCGGCATTTTCATTATTTCCACATGCACAGCAAAGAAGACAATTTCACATTCAACAGTCTTCGAACGGGAAATATGCAGACGGATGCTGATTTAGAGTTATTATAGCTCCTGAAATACTCTGGAATGAATTGAAGGTTATGTAATTCACCGTCGCGGCAGCGGACAAAGGCAAACATAAAATCATGGCCTTTATTCAAAAGTGATTTTAACGAGAAGCTAAAACGTTGTGCTATAGTTAAAAGCCGTAAAATGGGTCTGAAAGTTCTTTTAAGTTCTTTTGTAAAATAATATGAAATACGTGTATTAATCCTATGGCCTGAGGACGGGGCAAACTTGTCATAAGCATGAATTTAAAGCTGACTGTCGCAGGGGTGGGATGGCTTAGTCGGGGCCACTCCGTCTCCCTTAGTAGCGATGAACCATTTGTCACAAGGGAATGGGTCCCGTAGTAGGGTGGAACAAAGCACTGAGAGGATATCAAATTCAAAGTGTCCGCTTGCAGCACGAAGAGTCGCGAGTTAAAACATCCCGGAAATTCGCGCGCGCACCGCTACTCCGCCGCTTTTCATTGTCCTTGACCGGTGGCGCCGCGGCGGCAGGCGAATGAACTCGGCCTCTCCCGCTGTTTCGGGCGCACGCAGCAGGCCGCACCCTGTGCGCTTTAATCCAGCGGCCGTGGCAGTGGTCCTCCTTAGGCTGGTGTTAGTCATTGTCATTAAGGACTGCATCAAATCAGCCGTGAGCGCTGCTCCTCGATCGGTAATCACGACGTGTGGGTCTCCATGGCGAATAACAATATTCTGAACGAAAAACTTCGCGATTTCCGTTGCGGTTCCTCGCTCAAGGCAGCCGGTTTCAGCGTATCGTGTCAAATAGTCAGTCGCAACTATTATCCACCTTTTTCGTGATGCCGACATTGGAAACGGTCCGAGGAGGTCCATTCCAACCTGTTGAAATGAAGTCGCAGGTCGCTCTATAGGCTTGAGAAGGCCTGCCGTCTTGAGGGGTTGTTGTTTTTCGCCTTTGACACTCACGACATGTCTTGACATAATGCTTCACGGACGCTAGCAACTTGGGCCAGTAGTATTTCTGATGAATTTTGGCGAAAGTTCGACTCGCGCCCAAGTGACCCGCAGACGGTTCATAATGGCAGGCTTCTAAGACTTCATGCCTCATGGCTGATGGTACAACCAGTAAGAACTTCTTGTTGTGTTCAAAATTCCTCTCGTAAAGTGCATTATCTCGCAGGCAGAATGAGGATAACCCTCTCTTAAGTACGCGAGGAACTTGTTCGTAGTGCCCTTCGAGATACTTTATTAATGGGAGCAGTTCCAAGTCAGCCCGTTAATGTTCAGCGATTTTTGAGGTTTTTATCACACAAAGGAGTGGGAAGTCCTCTTCTTCTGAAAGCGTCGAGTGGACTGGTGATCGTGATAAGCAGTCAGCATCATCATGCTTTCTGCCAGACCTATATACGGCCGTAATGTCATACACTTGGAGCCTGAGACTCCATCTCGCAAGCCGTCCCGATGGGTCTTTTAAGCTCGCCAGCCAACAAAGTGAGTGGTGGTCGCTGACTGCACGGAACGGCCTGCCGTAGAGGTATGGCCTGAACTTGCTGATCGCCCATATGACTGCCAAGCCCTCTTTTTCTGTTGCAGAGTAGTTTCTTTCGGCTTTTGAGAGGGTGCGGCTAGCATATGCTATTACTTTCTCTTCTCTATTCTGCCATTGCACCTAGGCCAAGATTGCTGGCATCTGTATGAACTTCCGTATCTGCGGTTTCGTCAAAGTGGGCCAGAATAGGTGGAGCTTGCAAACGTTTCTTTAGTTCGTTGAAGGCACTGTCTTGTTCGGTGCACCAAATAAATGGCACGTCCTCTCTTGTGAATCTTGTTAAAGGTTCGGCAATTTTCGCGAAATGTTTCACAATCTGCCTATAATAAGCACATAAACCCAAAAAATCGGCGTACCTCCTTCTTGTCTTTTGGCTTGGGAAACAGCCCCACGGCCACAGTCTTCTCCGTGTCCGGGAGAACACCTTGAGCGCTGATTACATGACCGAGGAAACGAAGCTTCTCGAATCCAAACTGACATTTTTCCGGTTTAATCGTCAAGCCGGCTGACTGGATAGCCTGAAGTACCGAACGTAGTCGCTCTACAAGCTGTTCAAACGTTGCTGAAAACACCTCAACGTCGTCCAGGTAGACTAAGCACGACTGTCATTTGAGGCCTGAAAGGACGCTGTCCATCATGCGCTGGAATGTCGCAGGCGCACAACACAGGCCGAATGGGAATGCTTTAAACTCATATAGACCATCCGGGGTTACGAAAGCAGTCTTTTCACGGTCCCTTTCGTCCACTTCAATTTGCCAATAACCGCTTTTTAAATCCAATGAAGAGAAATTCCTTGCGTGCCGTAGCCGATCCAACGTATCATCGATACGCGGCAAAGGGTAGACATCCCGCTTGGTCACGCTGTTCAGCTTTCTGTAATCAACGCAGAATCTCAGCGTGTTGTCATTTTTCCTCGCAAGGACTAGAGGCGACGCCCACGGACTATTGGGTGGCTGTATGACATCATCCTCCAGCATCTCTTTCACTTGGCTTTTTATGATCTCGCGTTCCTTCGGTGATACTCTGTACGAATTTTGGTGTACCGGCCTTGTAGCTTCATCTGTTATTATTCGATGTTTAACAACCTGGGTCCGCCGTACTTTTTACGAGGTAGAGAAACATCCGGTGAAGTCTCTTAGGAGGTCTTCAATGATTTTCTTCTCGGCTGGGGATAGATTTTTGGCTGATTGCAACTCTTGCCACGACATCAGGCGGAGGTTCCGAAGTAGGTGGCCCTGACACCAGACCACATGAGTACGCCACTGTTTGAGAACCGTGCAGGAAGGCGATAGCAGTGTTCTTTGCAACGTGCTGAATTTCGTTTCCGAAATTCGTGAGCAATACATCGGCACATCCACCACGTAATAAAATAATGCCTCGAGCTACACAAATGCCTTTCTTCAGCAGTAGTTCGATGTTTGCATCCGCTATACCTTCAGAATCAACGAATGCTTCATTTCTTACACTGACTATTACGCTGCATCGTGGCGGCACGGTAACATCACAATCGATAACACGTAATGCAGTGTATTCTGGCTCATTTGTGTCTATGGGTAGTTTGGTCGAAAATGAGACAGTAGAATTCTGCAGGTCGATTACAGCTCCGTTTGCTAGCAGAAAATCCATTCCGAGTATTGAATCTCTAGAGCATTCCAGAAGTACGACAGTCAGCAATGTAAGTAGCGCCTTGAATTCCGATTCATGCGGTACATCTTCCCACAGGTGTGATGAGATGACTCCCAGCCGTGTGTATCTGGGGTCCACTTCAAGGCGTCAGGACTTTCTTTAAATCCTTTGCGGCAGTGTAACTGACAACCAAATAATCAGCACCTGTGTCAACTAAAACGGTAAATTCACACCCGTCTACGGTAACGCGTAAGTCTGAAGAAATTTTGTCTTTACCTAACCTAGTTGTAGTGTTCCGCTCATCGTTCCTGCACTGGGACCTTGACGGAGGATCATCAGTTGGTCGGATATTAGCGGCCTTGCCTCCATAGGTCGCTGGCTTCAGTTTTCCTGATGGGGACTGCTTGAACAACGGTGTGTTGAGGTTGAAGGTGGAGAAGGTGAACTAAATCGTCGAGGACTTGACGATCGATAGCGAGCAGGCGCTGGTGATCTAGGCTGATGCTGGAAACCGGCAGTTGGAAACAGATGGCCGGACAAGTAATCTTCAATTTCAACGGGTCTTTCGCCATTTCGGGGGCGTGGCGCGTTTGGAGAAAACCCACGGAGACCAACTCATCGATATGGGCACATTCTGTACAGGTGTCCAGCTTCGCCGCAGTGAAAACAGAGAGGTGTCCTGTCGGGTGTGCGCCACACGTCGCTTTTTCGGGGCCTCGAGTTAGCTGGATAGTTTGAGCCACGCGAAGCCGGTCGGTAGCCACTAGGAGCTGCAAACGAAGCAGTATGCACGGCGGGCTGGCGTACGGCATCGGCGTAAGTAGGTACGGGGCGTTCCTGCAATTGCTGTTCAAGTCGAACAGGTTGCGCCTCGAGTTCGGCTTGAAGATTGGCGTGGCGAACTTCATCTCTGATCATGGCAGTCAGAGACAAAACTGGCGTTGCGACTTCTCGGGGCAGCAGCTTCTGGAGCTCTGCCTTCACAATGAATCGCACCATTTCCCTCAATGCTTCGCTGCTGCTTCCCAGGTTTGCTGAGAGGACATCCGCCGGAACACTACTCGTTTCATGATTGTAGTGACGGGAGCGCTGCTGCAATTCCAGCTCAATGGAGGTGGCTTCGTTGCGGAATTCAGCAACTGTACGAGGTGGGTTGCGTACCAAACCGGCAAATAACTCCTGTTTGACACTTCGCATCAAGTGACGCAGCTTTTTCTCTTCGTTCATGTTCGGGTCAGCGCGCTTGAAAAGGCGGGACATGTCCTCATTATACAAGCCAACGCTTTCGTTCGTGCGCTGGTTTCTGGACTGTAGAGCGTTCTCCGCCTTCTCCCGACGATCGGTGCTGACATATGTAGCTACTATTTGTCGTCGCAATTCTTCCCATGTTGGTATGAACGCTTCGTGGTTTTCATACCACGTCCTCGCTGCATCCTCCAATGCGAAGTACACGTGGCGCAGTTTCCTTGCTTCATCCCAGCCGTTGGTTTTCGCAACCCGCTCGAAGAGTTCACAGGAAACTCGTTCAAAATCAATGCTTATAAAAAAGCAAGCTTTTCTGACCATAAAATCAAAACATTCACGCTTCAACAATTTTACATCCCAATAACTCTATTCTGCAAATTGTACCCTCTTCTAAATGCTTTGTTGTCACGTTCGAGTAACACTTATTATGAAATGCTCACGTGGAAATGGTGGTGGGCAAACTCTCGCAGGTCACTGCAATACTATGTAAGTTCTGTTTGTTTTTTTTTGCTACAAAGTGTCACCTATGTTGCATAAATTTGTGTTTCTATAATATATAAGTTACTGTCATTTCGTCTGGGGCACTATGACACGCACTAACACTAATGCCCTCCATATAGTGCAGAAAAAAGCGATGCGTTGTATTCTAAACGTTGCTTACTTACCGCCAGCCAGTCCTCTTTTTGAAAAACTGAATCGGCTACCAATGCCCAGGAAAAAATTGAAATGTATTATTATGAATTACTTAAAAACAGTAAAAGAAAGCGCCCGCATGTGCGCATGGAAGAACTGAAGTAAATAAGTCACAGAGTGGCAGACGTATCGCGTGAATGTTGTGTAATAGGGCATGGTTTGGGAATGCCTAATTGTTACTTCGTCGTTACTATTCCTATTTATTGAAGGAAGGAGAAGCGTTACTTTCAATGAGGGTTGGGACGCTGATGACGGGTTGTGCCCTGCTAGTGGCTCAAGATACTGTTGCTTCCACGACATCTCCTTGAGACAAGCAAAGCGTCAAGGCAAGCGAAAGCTGAGAAGCCCTTGGCTGAGTTTGAATGCGAACTCCGCCGCTCATATACTGTAGCGCCTAAATGCGCTGCTCGTCAAGGAAGAAGTTGGCATTTGGGCCGCGCAGCGGCTGCAGCGCGATAATAAAAAATCAATTTGAAAACTGAACGGTGTCAGGGCGCGTTCTTTCCCGTGTTAGCTCCGACAGTTAATGGTGACTCGATAAAGAACACACAGCCCCGATCATCCCGCATGGATTCCGCCGGCTCTACCACCAATCCTACCGGTCCTGACACCCAAAAAAACCCCAGACCTAGTGGTGCTGCAGTCGCTGCGATTCAACATGTCAACTTGCCACCATTTTGACCCAACAGCCCCAGCTTATGGTTTCTGCAGGTCGAGGTGCACTTCCGTCTACGGGAAATCACCAGCCAACAGATTAGGTACTGGAATCTGGTGTCCTGCTTACCTCGGGACGTAGCCGACGACTTAGCTGATATTTTAGCGTCGCCGCACCCGAGCCATCCCTACGACACGTTGAAGGCAGCTATCAATTCCCGCAAGTCTGAGTCCGAAGACAGCAGACTCCAACAGCTCATCACGTACGGCTACAGAGCTCGGTGACCGTCGCCCATCACAGCTCCTGCGACGCATGCGCCAGCTCCTTGGCGGCCCATCCGCCCCTCAAGAGGAGAAGCTGTTACGTGAGTTGTTCCTCCAGTGCTTACCACAGAGCATGGTCCCGGTCCTCGTAGCTGCAGGAGATGTCCCACTAGACACACTCGCTGAAATGGCTGACCGAGTGGCGGACTTCTCGCGGGCACATGGCCTCAACGCCGTTACCACACCACCACCGGCCACCGCTGCAGACCCGGCGCTCGCGAGCATCCAGAACCGTTTGGACGGCCTTGTCAGGCGCCTCGATGACTTTGTACCTGCGCATCATCGACCGTCATCCAGGTTCCAGATAGACAGTCGCTCCTCGACGCCCCCACGTTCTCCGGAACTTCGGTCACCCGACGCGCCACGGGACGTTTCATTCTCAACCATGTGCTGGTACCACCGCCGATTCGGTGCCTCTGCTCGCAAGTGCACTCGCCCGTGCTCCTGGTCGGGAAATGTGATGACCGGCCACTGACGGCGGCAAGTGGTACTGGTCGAAAGTCATGCCGCCTTTTTTATGTTTCTGATAAGATCACTGGCGCTTGCTTCCTAGTCAACACAGGAACCCAGGTTAGCGTCGTTTCGGCCTCGTGTGCAGATCGCCGTCGCAACGAACAGACCTGCCCACTCCAAGCGATCAACAATTCCGCCATTCGCACATATGACACGCGCTCTCTTACACTTGATCTTGGACTACGCCGTACGTTCCGCTGGATTTTCATCCTCGCTGACGTCTCGCAAGCTGTTCTTGGAGCTGACTTCCTCAGTTTTTTCAACCTTGCTGTGGACATGCATGCTCATCGCCTCATTGATCTCAACACCCGCCTCTCCATCAACGGTCTACTCTGTACTTCCTCGCCAACGGGACTGCGAGCTCTCACACCTGCTTCGCCGTACGCAAAAATACTCGACGACTTTCCCAGGATCACGAAGCCGCACACCAGAGAGTCACCGGTGAAGCATTTCATCACTCACCACATTGTGACCACTGGACCTCCCGTTTTTCCACGACCCCGTCGACTATCTGGAGAACGCCTCGCCATCGCCCGCCGTGAGTTTGAACACATGCTTGAACTCGGCATTGTGCGGCTTTCCTCCAGCAATTGGGCGTCGCCACTCCACATGGTGCTGAAGAAAGATCCTGGCGACTGGAGACCATGTGGGGATTACCACGCTCTCAATGCCCGCACCTTACCAGACCGCTATCCACTTCCTCACATACAGGATTTCACATCAAATTTGGCTGGGTGCACAATCTTTTCTAAGATTGACCTATTGAAGGCTTACCATCAGATTTCTGCTGTAGAACCCGCCGACATTCCGAAGACGGCCAACACCACCCCATTCGGTCTGTTAAAATATGTGAGGATGCCTTTTGGATTGCGCAACTCTGCACAGACCTTTCAGCGCACTATCAACGAGGTCACACGAGGTCTCGATTTCGTATTTGCCTACCTTGATAACCTCCTTGTAGCAAGCTCATCCGGCCCTGAGCACGAAGCCCACCTGCGCACCCTGTTCCACCGCCTGGATGATTACGGCTTCGTAATAATTCCCAATAAATGCCTTTTCGGCGTCGCTACAATGGCGTTCCTAGGACACCTTGTCACTCCAAAGCGTATCCAACCACTCGCCAGCAAAGTGAAGGCTATTCAAGGCTTTCCACCCCCGACTTCACTGAAGAGACTCCGACAATTTTCGGGCCTACTAAACTTCCATCGCCGCTTTCTTCCAAAGTGCGCCAAAATCCTAAAGCCCTTGACTGACCTATTGGCTAAAAAGAAAGACCCGGCTGCGCCGCTGGAGTGGCCCAAGGACGCCGCATCTGCCTTCGACACTGCCAAGAAGGCTCTGGCAGACGGTACCATGCTCATACATCCCGTCCCTGATGCCCCAATTCGTCTCATCACCGATGCATCAAGCGTGGCAGTTGGCGCTGTTCTCGAGCAGCACATATCCGGTTGGCCGCCCCTTGGGTTTTTCTCGCAAAAACTGAAGCCACCAGAAACAAAATACAGTACATTTGTCCGAGAACTCCTCACAGTATACCTCGCCATCAAACATTTTCGTCACTTATTGGAGGGCCGGGACTTTTAAGTCGTTACAGACCACAAGCCCCTGAAGTTTGCCTTCCATGGCAATCACAGCAATTAGACTGCACGGGAGATCCGTCAACTATGCTTTATTTCCGAGTTCACTGTGGATCTCAGACACGTACATGGGCCGGAAAATTATGCTGCTGATGCACTATCCCGCATCGATGCCTTGTCGACCCAGCCACCACTAGACATGGAAGAGCTAGCAGCTGCCCAAAGCAACGATCCTGAGCGGCATCGTCTTCGCTCTTCATCCACGTCTCTATCGTTCACGGAGTGCCCGCTTCCATTTTCTACTTCATTAATAACGTGCGAAACGTCTACTGGTGTCTCTCGGCCCTTCGTGCCTTCAGCGTTTCGTCGTGCAATTTTTGATCAATTGCACAACATGAGCCATCCTGGTATTCGTGCGACCCAGAAGCTAGTCACATCTCGTTTCTTTTGGCCAAGCATCAATGCTGATGTCCGACGCGGGGCGCGAACCTGCCTTGAGTGCCAGTGCGTTAAAGTTCACCGTCACACTGTCACGGCAACATCCCCGTTTCGGCCTCCAGACGCAAGGTTTTCTCACGTCCATCTCGACATCGTCGGTCCTCTTCCGTCATCGCAAGGAGCCTGTTACCTGCTGACATGTTACGCTTCCATACACTCCACCGGTGTTATAGGGAGAGAAGTAGGGGGAGAGGTGTGCACTCTCACTGCGCATGCTCAGCTTGCTGAACGCCTGATGGTGCCTTATCCTTTAGTGGTTCCTGGAGGGGCAGTTTCGCGGTTGTCTTCCTGGGCCGGCAGGAGAGGAGAGCATACGCAGAGGGGTGTGGTCGTCAAAGCACGACATCACATGACTAAGAAATTCTCCGCATTTAAAAATGGCAAATCCCACGAGGAGAGTGTGTCACACAGTCTCAGCAAAACCTAGAAGGACGGCCTCTTAGAGCGTTTTTAACGACGGTATTCTTTCCTGTGTTACCTCGATGCAGAAATTTTGGTCTGTCTTTTTGTTTCTCTCTGTCACTCGATTCAGCCACAGGAGCGAAAGTTTAACCCCTTGATAAGCGACCGCCCATCTTGATCTCCTGGTTGCCTTCATACTAGTTAACATTGCATATCAAATCTCAAATATTACGCATATTTGCAGCGATGCCAACATGTGAGTAATGTGTAGTGTGTTACTGTATTTTTAAAATGCAGATATCTGATTCTACAGACCACAGTGCTTATTACGCTGCCCTCTGAATGCGGCGTTGTGAACGAGAAAGCGGGCGTTTTTTACGCTTCACAATAACTACATGGTGCTGCCACCTACCTTTGGCTTTGTATACTGGCAAAACTCGGTTTCTTCAAATTACGCCTACTTAGCGTCCGGTTTCTTCAGATTACTCCTAGATAGCCTTCATACCCAGCACTATGTAGCAGCTGCAACCATGCTACAAGGAAAACTGCTCACAGCACTTACGCTCCTAAACTCGAACCCTGACCACGCAGAACAGGTAGCAATCGCCTTAGCAATGGCGAACGCAACCCGCACTACAATTTACAGTGATTCCCTAGCAGCAGCTCAGGCCTTCCGTGTGGGATGGTTCTGTAAAAATCAGCCCGCGTTTTCATGTGTACGACGTGGACTGACACCAAGCATTTAATTTGGTTCCCGGGCCATATGGGCTCCGATTCCCACCCACTTATCCCGAACGCCGACGAACCTGCCCGCTCTTAGGCGTGAGACCTTACTCGGCGCGTCAGGAGAGAGAGTGGCCCACAGCCTAAAGGCGAAAAATTACTCCGGAACCAACTGCAGACCTACAACGAAATCTGTTTGCACTATCGTTTCGAACGGTGAGCGTTTCCATTACGGCACCCTCAACACATACGACCGCAAGCACTATCGTTCCGTCTCCTACAAACAGAAGCATACCCCTCACCGGCAGTTCATGCGAGATTCGTGAGCCAACTAAGGCCGGGGTGCCCCTGATGCGGCGTCTCGCGATGCAACTTACAACATATGCTTTGGTAATGCCCCGAGTGGCGCGTGGACGACGGATCTCCCATCACAGTAAAGGACAGGTATGCTCTCCTCACAAGTCCCCACGAAGACGACCACCTTCGGGCCGTCGAGAGGGCTCATGACATGGCCATCGATTTTAACCCCCTGGTCCCGTCATAGGTGTGGGCCGCAGACGCGCTCCCTTAGGAGGTCATCTTCTCTTGAGGACCAAATACTGTCCAGTCAGTCAGTCAGTCAGTCAGTCAGTCAGTCAGTCAGTCAGTCAGTCAGTCAGTCAGTCAGTCAGTAAGCATCCATATGTCAGGCAGTGCCTACTCACTGATCTTCTCGAGTAGAACATCAAGTGAACGTTCTATTCTTCCACTTCAGACAGAACACTATCGTCGATCGACAATCATTGCCCTTGAAGCATGCAGATGCGCCACAAAGTTTTTATTATCATATTGCCTCTAGTACAAGTTCTGAAGCTATTATTTCCACAGATGCGGGCATGTTTGTATGTGCCGCTGTTCAGAAGAGGACAAAGATGCGCGTGCAGAGAAAAACAATAGTCGTACTGCCGTTGTTCGAATCAGCTTGACGTCCTTGTGTGCCATTATCAGCAGGTTACAGTTACGTTGTAACGTGACACTGGTGGACGCGCTGGGTTATAGTCTATGCACTGTTACCACGAGGAAGATCTCGGTCCCAAAATTGACGCCTTAGTAGAAACAGCCAACCTTCGACGCAGTCGGCGGCAACTAGGCCTACCACCCCAGTTCAGCCCTCTTCCGGAACGCTCCAGAACCATGGCATATACGACAACTGCAAGCCAGACTGAAAAGACCCCGACTCCGCCAGCACCACGGCTACCAGCCTCTCGAACGCCAAAGCCCTTCCATGGGGAGCCCTACGAAGACGTTGAAGACTGGCTGGACCAATACAATCGAGTCGCCATCGCCAACGAGTGGGATGAGCACCGGAAACTGCGGTATGTCTCTTTCTACCTGGAGGATTCGGCGCGTATTTGGTTCGAGAATCACGAGGCTGCCCTGACAACCTGGCCGGTGTTTTGCACTCAGCTGCGGAACACGTATGGTAGCGCTGACCGGAAAGATCAAGCCGAACGTCTCCTCAATTCTCGCAATCAACGACCCAATGAAAGCGTGGCCATGTTCGTTGAGGAGATGTCTCGTCTGTTCCGTCGTGCGGATTCTGCAATGACGGAAGACAAAAAGGTGCGCATTCTGATGCGGGGTGTCAAGGAGCAGCTGTTTGCAGGACTTGTACGAAACCCACCAGCTACAGTGGCAGAATTCCTCCGTGAAGCGACGACAATGGAGCGAATGCTGAGACAGCGGTCTTCGCAGTATGAGCGGTCCGACAACCTTGCATGTCTGTCAGCACCCTCGTTAACACCCGATGTCACAGCGTGAGAGACCTTGCTGAGCTAGTCCGTAGCATTGTACGCGACGAGCTGCAAAAGCTTCACGCAGTGCCTTCACAGCCTCAAGTGGCTTCTCTGACAGACGTCATCCGCGAAGAGGTGCGGCAGCTCGTATGACCATTAGCGCCACCTCCAACCGAAGCTCCTCTGCTAACGTATGCGGAAGCTCTACGTACTCCTGCACCGGCAGCCTTGTTTACTTAGACGACGTCGTTGTCTTCTCCCAAACGTTTGAGCAGCATTTGCAGCGACTTATATCTGTGTTTGCTGCCATTCGCACGGCAGGCCTATCACTGAAACCAGAAAAATGTCATTTTGGTTACAACGAATTAAAGTTCCCCGGTCACCTTGTTAGCCGTGAAGGTATTCGGCCGGACCCAGACAAAACATTGGCTGTCGCAGATTTTCCACCACCTACCAACAAACGTGATGTGCGTCAATTTTTAGGCCTCTGCGCATACTACAGACGCTTTGTGCAAAATTTCGCAAACATTGCCGAACCCCTCACTCGTCTGACAAAAGACGACGTTCCCTTCGTGTGGGGCCTTGAGTAAACACGCGCTTTCTCCGAGCTCCAGCAGCGTCTCCAATCTGAGCCTTTACTCGGACACTACGATGAATATGCCGACACTGAACTACACACAGACGCCAGTAACATCGGCCTTGGTGCAGTCCTCGTCCAGTGGCAAGGTGGCGTCGAACGCCCTATTGCTTATGCCAGTCGGTTTTTATCATCTGAGGAGGCGAATTACACAACAACTGAAAAGGAGTGCCTAGCTGTTGTCTGGGCAATGGCTAAATTCAGACCGTACCTGTATGGTCGCCCGTTCAGAGTTGCTACTGATCATCATGCGCTCTGCTGCTTGGCGAACCTTAAAGACCCTTCTGGACGTCTGGCCAGGTGGAGCTTACGCCTTCAGGTGTTCGATTTGACAGTCGTGTACAAGTCTGGCCGGAAGCATACTGGCGCGGACTGCCTTTCCCGAGCTCCTCTTAAGACAGTGTCACGTGATCACGATCTCGACGGCCGTTTTCTCTGTGCCGTTGGTGTATCCGACTTGGCCGAACAGCAGAAGAACGATTGCGAGCTTCGACAATTCATCGAATATCTCAAAGGCCGTACTCCGCATCCACCACCAGCATTCGCCCGCTCGTCATCATCGTTCTGCGTCTGCAGAAATATCCTTTATAAAAGAAACTTCGACCCTTACGTGACTAAGTACCTGCTCGTTGTCCCGCCAGTATTACGAGCCGATGTCTTGTCCGCCTGTCACGATAAGCCTTCCTCAGGCCACTTGGGATATACACGTACCTTGGCCCGGATTCGCCAACACTACTACTGGCCTAAGCTCAGTCGAGACGTGAAGCATTACGTGAAGACGTGTCACGAGTGCCAGCGCCGTAAAGCACCACATCAGCGCGCAGCCGGCTTTTTGAAGCCCATCGCTCCTCCGACACAACCGTTCCAACAAATAGGCATGAATCCACTCGGACCTTTTCCCAAGTCACGTGACGGCAACTGCTGGATTGTAGTCGCTACTGATTACATGACGCGCTACTGCGAAACGAAGGCATTACAACGTGGCACCGCAATTGAGACTGCCCACTTTTTTATGAAAAACATCGTCCTCCGACATGGAGCACCAGCAGTTGTCATAACTGATCGTGGCTCAGCTTTTACCGCCCGGATGATACAAGACGTCATGCAGCTTAGCGGCACAGTACATCGAAAAACTACTGCATATCACCCACAAAGCAACGGCCTTACAGAGCGACTAAACAAGACGATCGCCGACATGCTATCCATGTACGTTGAACAACACCACAAAAACTGGGATGACATTCTCCTTACGTCACGTTCGCTTACAACACCGCTGTGCAAGAAACAACTGGATTCACACCATTCCGGTTGCTTCATGGCAGGGAGGTAACTACAATGCTGGATGCCATGTTTCTACCAGACAGACACCAGATTAGTGTCAAGACGAACGAATTTATCAGACTGGCAGACGCGGCTCGTAGGCTTGCAGTCGAACGAATTCATAAGCAACAATGCACCTACTCGCTGTGGTACAACGCTCGTCGCCATTCGGCGGCTGCATTTCCGATGGAGGCGGAAATGTTGTAGGCCCGTGTGCTCAGATTTGGGTGCACGTTAAAGAACCCCAGGTGGTCTAAATTTCCGGAGCCCTCCACTACGGTGTCTCTCATAATCATGTAGTGGTTTTGGGACGTTACACCCCACATATCAATCAATCAACAACGCTCGTCGTCGCGATGTCTCTTACCAACCCAGAGAACGAGTATGGTTGTGGACTCCCATTAGACAACGGGGCCGGTCGGAAAAGTTGTTACGCCGCTATTTTGGTCCCTATAGAGTTCTCTGTCGTCTCAGCGAAGTGAACTACGAGGTTCTTAACGAGGACATGGCTCGTCAATCCCGCCGTTCACAACAGCCACACGTCGTTCATGTTTCGAGGAAGAAACCATTTTACCAACGCTGACTATTCGTCACACTCCCTTGAGTAGACTTACAGTGATTTTGAACACCCCCTTGTGTACTGCTTATCGTGCATGATTTCATCTGGCAATAATGTTATGACATCGCGACGATGTCCTTTGGAAAGGGGGTAATGCCACTAGTACAAGTTCTGAAACTATTATTTCCACACATGCTGGCATGCTTGTGTGTGCCGCTGTTCAGAAGAGGACAAAGATGCGCGTGCAGAGAAAAACAATAGCCGTACTGCCGTTGTTCGAATCAGTTTGACGTCCTTGTGTGCCATTATCAGCAGGTTACAGTTACGTTGTAACGTGACAATATTTTAACCGACTACAGGTAAGAGAGACTGATTTTTTAGGGTCAAATTACCTTAAGGCGTAGGCTTGTCTGCTGTACTTGTATTTTGTAGCCAGCCTTAGTATGCGAATCATTGACTAGAGGTGCTCGCATCGTTCAAAATGTTTCGACAAACAGACAGACAGACAGACAGACAGCGACAGATGGACGGACGGACAGACAGATGGATGGACGGACGGATGGATGGATGGACAAACAAATGAATTCACTGTTTACCGATGAAATCCTGCGAAGCTTCTCCCCCCTCACCATCTATTGCTACGTGGATATGCCCTGAATTCTTTTTTAAATGCAAAGCAATTCTCAGCAAACTTCGGCGACTTTGAGCGTATCTATCTATCTATCTATGTATCTCTCTATCTATGTATCTATCTATCTATCTATCTATCTATCTATCTATCTATTTATCTATCTATCTATCTATCTATCTATCTATCTATCTATCTATCTAGCCGCCTACGACTTTTAGCTCTCCTGGCTGTTTAAATATTGGTACGATACCAAACTTGGTATGGTACAACATGACTGTATGAAGAACATATTTGACCAGTCATAACATGAAATTCATGACATGTCTGTCATGAAAGTCAGGATTTATATTTAGTGGTCCTAAGCTCTCGCGGTGGTTTCATTCACATGGCATGTTGCGAAACTGGTTTGGGTGACATGATTGCATGGCAAACACAAGCGACAGACCCATGAAAATCATAAAATGCGTGCCATGTAACAACATTACTACATGCCACGCTGACGATGCGCTCGCGGCTGTTTCGCTAGCTCCACCTACACAAAATTCTGTATTGCGAGACGTGAATGGATGACGAAGGTATGATACTGGTGCAAACGTGATAAACATGAGATGCGTGTCACGTAACAATCTGACTACATGCTACGCTCATGATGCGCTCGCGGCCGTTTTGCTAACTTAACATGTGCCAAATTCGGTAATACGTGACGCCGATGGATCACGAAGGTATGTGACTGGAGCTAACTTGATAATAAGATGCGTGTCATGTGAAAACATGACTACATGCCACAGTCAAGGTGCCAATGCATTTAGAGGTGACGCGGTGCGCGTGCTCGGCGGCGTTCATTTCGTCGCGTCACGCCGGCGTTGCCACGCCATTAGCCGGTCCTGCGATGTACTCGCAGGCATGCACCACGCTGCGATGCTTTGACGCGTGCGCGTTCTAGCGCGTCCGGCGTCCCTCTATGTGAAAAGAGGGAGACGCAGTGTTGTCTGGGTAACGTGTTCCTGAAAACCTCAACGAGAAGGCACACCGAACTGTGCGAGAACTAACTCACCACGGCTCGGAAAGCGATGGTACGGCCCTGCACACCGCCCACAGAAGGATGGACGACTCCGGTGTAGGCAATGGGGACGATGGAGATGATGAGAATAATGAATATGCAATACAAGACGACAGAGACAGACTGGTCGCATATCATGACTTATTGGCAGCCTATAAGCGACAACAAAAAGAATGTCCGCCACCACACAAACACACAGACAGATTTCAAGAAACAGATTGGCAAAGATTGCAAACCCGGACCTTTTAAAATCCAGTACACCTGAACAGAGTAAATTCAGGACAATACCCACAAACAAGCTGTACCCTTTGTAAGCATGAACACGCAGATATGGCACATATTTTATGGCAATGCACACAGGTTAGAATTATATAACGAGAGGACAATATAAAACCGGATCTACTCGTTGAGCGTTGGCTAAGTGCGCTGACTAGCTCAGATCTGCACAACCAACATTGGGCTATCCGGCGGGCCCGGACAGCGGTGGAGAGTCTAGGCCTAACCGCACAAAACGTCTGGGTGGGCACAAAACGTCGGCGTGACAATGCAGCATGTCGCGTTTCACGCCGGTG